>JAMQGT020005102.1:0-18884 GCA_024447675.2 Pterophyllum scalare
TGATGGCATCTACTCATCTAATATCTAAGTGCATTCCTGTTTAGTTACGCTGCTTCCAGGTGCTTGTGTCTCCTGCATCATTGCCCTATCCCCAAAACCTGACCACTTCTGACTTCAAAGCAAAGGTGTGTTGTTCCCTCTCCACACTAAGGAGAGTGTCATGGGAGAATGACCCTGCGAGAGGATGATCAAGCCCCAGGACAGCACGGAGTCACCTGAGAGGAGAGGTCAGAGCATTCCACTGTAAAGGCTCTGCGGCCCGATGATGCTTGGACAAGAAGTCATCACATGCCTGAGAGAAAGAACCTGTTTCACAGTCGCATTTAAGCTACAGACCTCGCAGCACCCAGCACACCATGAGAACAAAATAGGTGGCTTTTTCCTGAAACAGTAACAATGATTTAATTAGTGAAATCATTAAAAGGCATTTGGGAAAATATGCTTACCTTCTTCGATAGTGTCTGGTCAGCTGGTTGCCACTGTTATTTTAGGGTTCCTACTATAATCTCCATAAACATTTTATTAATGTATTCATTTAGATTGCAATAATAAAGTTTTATCCTAAAGATTTATGTCAGGTTGCTTGCAGTCCTTTTTGAGGGTCAGTGTGTTTGCCCTCTGTGCTGTCCAGTTGCATACCTGAACTCATGCAGTAAGTAATAAAGTAAGACCTCCTTTGATCTGATGTCCCACCCAAAGGCTTCTCCCTCCAAGTAGACAATACTCTAATTCATTACTGGACCTGCCTCTTCAAAGCTGAGCCACTATGCGCTGGGAAACCTTAAACTTAGGCCCCAGACAAACTCCTTTAAACACCCATTCACCCCCTGGGCAGCGAGGTGGTGGCTGGATGAGTCTGTGTAAGTCACGGTGGCCTGCACATATCTCCTCCTCAGCCCTGCAGCACCACCACACCTATCCCCCTCAGGTGAGAGGTGGATTATTGGGCATTGGTATTTCTGCATTTTCTAGTCCAGCTACAAACACGCCCATTGAGCGTGGGAAAATGTCACCATTATTTTTTGGAAATTCCTATCAGATTGTTACGGTTGAGTGAGTTTTATATTTCTGGAAGGTGATTTGTCAAATGCAGATTGTGTCTCACTTATATATATATTTTTTTTTTTCAAAAAAGAGTATAAGATCACTTGTAGATTAGATTTTAAAAAATAATGGTAGAGGCAGAAGTTTGTGTTCCTTAGGGTGCCTGACTGTTTGATCGTGTGTCTTCCAAGTATCACCTTACACTGAGATAGGTTTGTTGTTGCTGTGTAATCCCTTGTTATGAACTCAAATGCATGGCTGCTTGGGCACTTAGAAGCTCATTTAGTCACTTGAGGAAAACACAAGTGGTGTTGTTCAGTATAGGGCATTAGTTAAATTTGTGTTTCTCTCTGATCTGCAAGAAACTCACATTCCCCATGATTGTTGCAGCTGTAATAAAAGTGTAACATATTGGCATGATAAGACATTAAAGCCTTTACAAATAAATCTGGTTAAGTGTTTCATTGAATTTATAGGGATCATTTTATGGTACCACTAAAGAAAAATGCACTGTGCTTTAACCACATGGTCTTGCAGTACCAGTCAAAAGTTTGGACACACTCTCCCATTCAACTGAATGGGAGTAATGGGAATACTCACCCATTCAAATAAATGGGAGAGTGTGTCCAAACTTTTGACTGATACTGTATATAACTTGATACATTAAAGAGGAGAGCACCCCTTGGGTGGTAAGAAGTTGAAAGTGTCAGAAAATTTGCAGCATCTCATTT
Organism: Pterophyllum scalare; assembly: GCA_024447675.2. Lineage (NCBI taxonomy): Eukaryota > Metazoa > Chordata > Actinopteri > Cichliformes > Cichlidae > Pterophyllum > Pterophyllum scalare. The sequence goes on from JAMQGT020005102.1 coordinate 1,776, forward strand.
TTCCTTTTCTCTGTCTCTTTCCCTGTCCATGTTTACCCTCTAACTTGCCAAGTCTGATGTCAGTCCACTGCACACAGGGTCCCTGAGTGAGTGTACAGTTTCTGTTTTGACACCCGTTCCTAATTGCACATGTAAATGATTGATCACCTGGACTTGGCAGGGGCAGCACAGATGGAAGTCCCTGTTACACGATGGCTCTGCAATTTTGTCAAAGTTCAGGACAGTTTCTGCAGCCGGGAACAGTGGAAACAGATACCTGCAGCAGCCCGCGAGAGATGGGAGATTAAGTTCTGAGCAAGCCACCGTTTGGACCAAAGCGTCTCCCTATTAGCAGTCTTTGAGGAGCAAGTTGCACAGGTGTGGCTGGATATCTATGGCTCTTTGTTTGGTCTAATCCCACACAACTTAAACCAAGATTCGTCGCCTGCACCTTTAAGCTGACTCTGTGACACCTGAGGGGCCTGACCACTGAAAGCAGAGCTCAGCTACTTGTGATATGTGATTTGGCTAATTGATTTTGGAGTGGCCAGTCTGAGTGCCTGGGGACAAAAAGCACAATGATGTACTGTGATGGAAGCAGAGGCTCCTTCTTTTATGTGTAACAGGTGGCAAAATTAACTTGTGTCTACATTAGCGCTCTCCTTTCAATTGCAAGATGCTGAATACAAAATGCAGATGCTTGAACTCATATCATTAAGAAAATAAACAGTGGACCAACGCCAGAAACCATGTAATGCTTTTACAGATGGGGTGAGAACCTCTTTTCTCCCGCTCTGCCCGGCAACAGCTGTTGATTTGTCTGTGCTTTGACTCAGGTATGGAGCCAATCTGAGGGCCAGGAGGGTTTTAACCCCAATCTTCTCCTCTCTCGTCTCACAGCCTGGCACACATGGGCTGTGCAGCTGCACTTCCCATTGATCTACCGGGATGCTGGGATAGCTGGCTGGAGGGAGATAGATTGGAGGGGAAATGGCTTAATTGTCCGCACTCTCGCTGCTGGAATGCAAATAGCCCTCACAACTGGCCTCCACTATGAGGGGAGGCGAAAGCTGAAAAACCAAGCTTCTGCTCATTGTGGCGAGGAGCATTCTTCAAACTTTACACTTTCTGCTTTGTTTTTGTCCAATCAAGAAATACTTCATGTTCACTCTGTGCCAATGCCAACTCAAACAGACAGACAGGTGAAGGGTCATGATGAGTCACAGAGAATCTGCGAGGGATGAAAGAGTTAAATGCTGAGGCGTATGTATCCTGTCTGACTTTGATCTCTGCCTCAGGTAGCTCTTTCACAGCCATCAGTCTTAGCCAGGAGTTGAGGGAAGGCTGCTCCCTCTGAGGACGGGCTTGCTCAGACCGAGACTGTCTCCTTGCCTCGACAGAGGGATGGCATGACATGTCAGACATCTACACAAAGCAGCAAGTGTGCAAACAAACCCTCAGTGGATTTTTGTGTTTATCTTTCCACTTGATTTGATTGTGTTCTCCTTTTTAGAAATTCTTTTGTTGCTATTTTATTTTATTTTTTTTAATGATCAAATTAAACTGGTGATATAAGGATGCAGAGAGGGAGCAGAGAAGGCGTGTTTTGGTGAGGTTCAAAGATAAAGCGAGCCAGTCTCGAAGGCTTTGATGTTTCTTGGCAGGCTTCAGGCGGCCACTGACAATCTGATGATCTGGGAACGCAGACCTTTTTGAGTCCGTGCCCCATCCTGGCCCCAGTCGTCTAGCCCTGCAGTTACAAACGCTTTAATGTGACAAGGTTAAACACCTGAAGTACTGCAGCAAAATGTCACAATGAAACCAAGGTCAGGGGAGCAACTTTAATCTTGGGATAGCTTTCCAGTTGAGTAGTCTGACTGTTCATTTATTTATGACTGCTTAACACAAAAAGACTCCCCTCCATTCGTCTATTTATTCTCAAGGAAAACCATCAGTGTCAAAGCCGCTTTAATCAATATCTTTATATTAAAACTTGATCACACGGCTGCTGAGCTGAACTGAAGGGTGCTGCTTGCTGTGACAACCCTACAGAGAATGAACTCCAGATGTTGTCCCTCTCAGCTCTGTTAAGATTTATAACCTTCTTAAACTCACTCTGTTGGTTTTCAGACAGCAAAATTTATTGTTTTGGTTCACTCCCACTGCTGGCTCGTTGCTTTAAAATAAAATTTAAAAAAAACTTGCCGCATGCTGCCTGTGGAGGATTTGGCAGCAACAGAATCAGGCGCTTCTCTCAGGTATAGATCTTCCTCCAATTTTTTCTAAGCTTTATCAGAGTTTCTGTTTGACAATAATACCAACGTGTGGCCGGGGAAATTTGTCATTATCAGCCTCATATTTCCTCACTTGGTGCTGAGTGTTTTCTATCACAGCGACACCTTGGTACAATATTGTTGTCAACATCAGACTAATAAGGTCATACGAACAAAAGCAAAAAAAATATATTTTTCCTTATTGACAGAAGTATGTACTGTAGATCCTTTTTACAAAGTTTTCACATGACTCTGTGCAGTGCTGTGAAAAACTAAGTACACCCCTATGATTCAGTAGCTTGTAGAACCACCTTTTACAGCAATAACCTGAAGTAACCTGAAGTGATTGTTTTCTATGTGACTTTATGACTCTCTGACATCACTGTGGAGGAATTTTGGCAGAAGGTTGCATCAGTTCAGTGGCTGCAAAACAAACCCATTTCATTACCCCTCCACTACCATGCTTGACAGTTGGTATGAGGTGTTTGTGCTAATATGCCATGTTTGGTGTATGTTATGGGCAAACATCTCCACTTTGGTCCACTTTCATTGGGACATCCATTCCTGCAAAGATTGTGGTGTTGTGTTAACCCCCCCCCCGAATGCTCCAGAACAGCAAACTCCCGAAACCTCTGCTTTTATAGAGGTGCTCACACTCACTGATGATCAGTTAATCAGGTGCACTTTTTCATCAGCACCTGACTGGTGGAAGCAGTTAGGGTGTACTTAGTTTTTCCATAGGACTGGATAGAGTCTGTACTGTACACATGATCATTCCTATTTTTTCATGTACATTTTTCTTTTAGGTTTAAGTTTAAAAAGGACCACATGATACATGCAGCGCACTTGTCTTACTATCAATTTGCCAAGTTTTTCTCAAAAAGAGTTTGTCATTTGATAGGCAGCCCAGTAGAGACAGGGTGCTGCGGGGTCATTGTGTCTTGTTGTGAGTTACAATGGAACTTAACACTTGACAGAACCAGGGCTTGTTGTCAGGAGCTAAACTTGATCCTGTCAAGTTATTCCCACTGAAGAACTATAGAGAAAAGGCTTTGACCTCACAGATGTGAAAGCTCCATACAAGGCAAAATATTAATTCCCTTTTTGAAGGGTATCCACACATAACATGAGATCTACTGTAGGTGTTTCCTTTTTTACTGGAAACTTGTTTTGACACTTAGTTTACATGTTCCTTGTCAGACATTCTCACAAGATCCTCACTGATGGGAGATAAAGGTGACAGCTATGCCTCTTAACCTGGAGCCACTGCCCAAATGACCCATTCTGCTGCTTAGACGGGTATCCCATCCTCCACGGTTTGTCAGCCCCGTCACCTCTGGCATTTCAAACCGATGCTTGTCTTGCACACAGTTGCCCTGCAGACCACAAAAGGGGTTCAAGTTACCAGAGGGGCAGGTAATTTCAGATGGATAATCCTTGGACCAGGTAAACCGGTCTTTAACAGGACCTAGTGTCTAAACCTGGCAACCCTGAGCCTTGTGTCATTGTATGTTGATTGGGTGTGCATCTGTGATTCCCCTGGGGAAATCATTGTCCAGTTTGTTTATCATTTCCATCTTCTATCTGTTCATCTACTCTCAAGTGAGGGAAAAACTAAAAATTTGCAAAGCTGTGCACATTTTAATTATTTTCTCATCTAGACATCTGCAGCTTGTTAAACCTCGGGGCCTTTCTTGTGACTTTATGAGTGTTGTGAATCTTTTTATTGTTTGAGGAAAAGATTTATGGCCTGAAGATGTTACCTGTGCAATTCAGTGTTGATAAAAATAAAAAATACTGCTTGAATCTAGCATCACGTGTCTTCAAAAGGTCATATATGCTCCTGATGCCATTCCTTCAGACGTTTCTGACCTCAGTTAAACTCATGTGCCGTGTCAGCCATCCAGCCAGGGAGGATTCTCACAGAGACATCGCTCTCTCTCTCTCTCTTTTGAGCTGCTGCCACCCTCTTGTCGGCCCACTGATGCCAGCTTCAAGCTTTTGTTGTTCGACCCGCCTCCCTTTGGTACTGGGGGCAAGATTTACAATGGAAAAATATAGTATATTTTTTTCCCCACATGTTGAGCTGGCGAGTCTGGAATGTGTGTTTGGGCAAGATTTTGTGAGGAGTGTGAAAAAACAACAGAGCTGTAAACACCGAGGGTAGACCCAGACTGGCTTCTTTGTTCCAGATGTGGAGCAGGCACATAGTGTTACTGCAGCTCCATCCAAACCTGGAGCTGTAACTCAATACACTCCCACTGCTGTCCCACTGCCTGTCCATCAGCTGGGCTCTCACTGCATCCATGCAGACAGGTTAGTGCTTGACACTGTGGCATTTTCATTGTGTGTGTGTGTGTGTGTGTTTGTGGCACCGCCCACAGTCAGAATGGTATCAAATGCGTATTTTGAGAGCCACCAGACCAATGACGAAAGTTAGGGGGAGGAAAAAATCAGCAATGTATAATTTACATATGTGACCGCTGGTCGCTACAGATGAAGCCATTTAAATCAGATGCACCCGTGTGCCATCCAGCTCAGGCTGCACCACAATGGCTGATGTGCGTATTAACTGATTCCACAAGGTTTTTTTTTTTCTCGCTGAAGCATATGTATTTAACCAGTCAGCTAAGTCTAACCGTCAGCGGCAACGGGCGATGCTGCTGTCATCTGCTGTCTGGCAGCAATTATGCCCATGATGTATTCAAAGCTGGAGTCAAGAAAACCAGACACATTCCGGCATTTCCCACGCAATAATATTCACTTCGAGTCACTTTAGTTTTCGGAGTTAATTGTACGTTGGTCTTTTTCCCTTTAACCTGTCCACGCTAGCTGCCTGTGTTCTCTATGTGTTGTATAGCCTCGATCTCGTTTTCGCTTCTCCTCTTTGTTTTTGTGCAGAGTTTTGATAAATAGCTAACTGAATTTGTCGGTTTAAAATTTAAATAATTTATTTCCCTTCTAATTGCACAAAAATGCGTCCTCTAAAGAAATTAAGCATTATTAATAATAATTCCTATTATTAATATATATTTTTGGACGCTGTACTATTTTCAACCGGAATATTTCACAAGGAATTCATTAATTAACATTAATTAATTCTTTTTGGTAAATAAATAAATATATACACCAATAAATAAAATCGTTCCTGCTTTGCTTTTGTATTACTTGAAGCTGCTGAGTAAATAGTAGTAGTAGCAGTTCTTTTTCATTTGATTATTTACTAGCATACTGACCTATTTATTTATTTATTCATTCATTTATTTGTTTGTTTATTGACTCCAAAAGTGACTGAAATCAATGGCAATTTTAAAAAAAACTCAAGAGTAAAAATGCATACAGAATCAACAAATTAAACGAATTGAAAAAAATTATAATTAGACTGAAAATCTTTTCACAAAACTACTTTGTTAAGCAACACGTGTTTCAGATTTTATGTATTTATAAACAAAAATGTTGAAATTAAATACCTTAAGTGTCTTCATTTCATTTAACTTTAATAATAATAATAATAATAATAATATAATAATAATAATAATACCAGTTATTTGCAAGTTTACCCATTTTAAAATTAGGAAATTATTAAAATGGAATTAAAATAGAATCATAAACTTGAGCTGTTCACCAGCATGTTGCGCGTGTGCGTGATGAAAAAGTAATCCAATAGGCAGGTGCGTTTCATTTTTAGTCGGATGAGCCGATGAGTAAACATTAGATGTGTATGTGCCAGGCCCTGGAATGATGCTGATCATGTGACACAGCTGAACTCTCTGGGCAACTCATCACCAGCAACGTGGCGGCACTTAAGTTATGAGGCTCCGGCCGTTACAGATATTAATGTCCCTGATTACGCCTGGAGGAGAGATTAAATTGTCCATCCTCTGCTCGGCTCGGGTACCTTCTCTTTTCTCTCTCTCTCTGTTTTTCTTGAGGCAGAAAACAGAAATATGTCAGCCCCATTGTTCGCATGGAGGTTGTTAATGCACAAGGACAGATGAAACACAGCCGCCCTGTTCGGACACATTCTTTTTTTATGATAGTAAACATTGAAGCGCTCGATCGAAATGAGCACAATCTAAACACCCGAAATATAAAAACATACGCAAATACAATATGCATATATAGCATAGCCAATTAATTGACACCCATATTCATTTTTTAAAAGAATGAGATGTTCTCCCTAATAGATGTTTTCAGGTTTCTCGCAGCTTGTTCACTCTTTGATTCTGATTCAATCCTAGTTGGATAATTGTGCTGAACTTCAGAGCTATCACGCTGTGCTGCTGATGTTGGACATGTGGGCCTTTATTTATGTCTATTATGTGGTGAGCTGAGCCTATGATAACAAATACTTGCATCTTGCCGGGGTGTGCGGGGCTCATGGACTGTCAGTCTGTATCTAGGCCTCAGCGCAGCTCCAGGAACAGAGGGTTACTTGTAAAACATGACGTGCCACAGTGGGGAAGATCACAGCTGCGGCAGTTGCCTGGGAGCGTGTTTTTGGTGTGTACACAAAGAATACCGTCACTCTGCATTAGAGTTGCGTGATGGACAAACTCGATTGGTGTGTGTATGTGTGAGAGGAAAAGAAAGAACACCTATGTCAAACACACCTCTGCAATTTTTTTTGCTCATGCGCACTATGCAGCAAACTAGACGCCAGTAAGTCTGGGCTGCATTCAGGAGTGTGACTGTTATTAACATCGGCCCTTTGCGTGTATTAATAGAGCAACGACAAGGATCCATCCCTGCCCTATGACTGCAGGGCTCGCCTTTGTTCTCTACCGGTAATACAGGCATAATTACAAGCCCTAAAGATCCTCCTCACCTTGCTTTCTCCCTTCCCTTAGCTCTGACACACATCCAGGAAGTGCCTAAAACTAGTGTGTGTGCGTGTAAAAAAATATATATATATATATATATATATATATATATATATATATATATATATATATATATGTGTGTGTGTGTGTGCCATTATACCTTCCAAAGCTTACAAATAAAGAGGAACACCTGCTCCCAAAGTAATATCAGTCCCTCCTCCTCCTCCAATCTCTATATCGCACCAATAACACCAATAAGGTTGCAGTAAATTGCTAATAGACTCTAATTTCCAAGTGAACATTTACAGCTCTTATGTGTAAAGTCAGAAAATTGTTGCCCGCAATATGAAATTGACTCTTTTTGGGGGGCGGGGGACTGAAATTTGACTGCGATAATAATTTGTGGCTTTGTTCTGGCTGGCTGCATGGCTGAGGCCTGTGGGGAAATTGGGAAGCAGTCCAGCCCCCAGCAGGCCCTTTAATGCCGCTGGATTCCCAGTAGTTTCAGGCAGGGTAGGACATGACCAAAATGACGGGTTGGATAGCAGCTCAGCACCACACTCAACCCACCAAACACTCTGTTTATAATTTCACTGCAGCATATATGATTTATCTGAGATCTGTATTAAACTGTACTGTAATACATGGTTTTATTGAAAGTAAAGCCTCGGTAGCAGCAGTTGCTTTCTCCATCAGTGGCCTCTCAGCAGCTCCAGAATGAAACAGGCTGAAATATAGAAACAGGGTTACCGTTTGGGTCTGTTGCCATAATTGTCTCTGCATACTATATCCACGTGCGTCTTGTGAGTTTCGCTGACCATGCACTTACAATCTTGCCCTCTTTTGGCACGCGTTCCTTATTTTATAACCCTTAGCGTGTACAGTAACAATATGAGTGATATTCTGCTTTTGTCTTACAGGAAACAGAAATCAAATGTCAGACTTTGTCGTGAATTTCTCCTTCTGGTTGCTAGGGTATGCAAATATTTGTGTGTCACAGTCACCTCGACAGACATCATGTGAAAACACTTCCCAGAGCATTCACCTTCCACTTTAAAGAAAAATGTGTGTCACCGAATCTTCATATCATATTCTGGCCCCTACGTGCCTGCCATTTACTGTACATCTATTATACTAGTTAATATGAGGAGTGCTACATGAACATTAAAATCTGGTGCTACACTTACAAGCAAAAGTAGATAAAATTAAAAAAAAACATTAAAAAAAATAAAGCATGCTTTTTAAAGGGGGGGTGTAATATCAAAGAAGTGAATTTCCAAATATTAGAAAATGATTCTCACTCATTTTATAGTTAGTTCAGAAACTCTTCGTAAAAGAATGCACTAGTTTTTTACTAGCTGACTGGCACAGCGGAGAATGTAGGACAAACTGCTGAAAGCGAGAAATTACACTTTTTGTGTAATTACACTTTTTGTGACCAGAAAGAAGCACACGAACTTTACAAAAGTAAAAACACTTAATTCCCAATATGATCTTGATTAACACCAGAGATAAATGAGCATATATATATATATATGTATATATATATATATATATATATATATATATATATATATATATATATATATATATATACACACACACACACACACACACATATATATATATATATATATATATATATATATATATATATATATATATATATATATATATATATATATATATATATATATATATATAGGGGGTAAGCAATCAAATTATATTATTTGATTGCTTAAACCCCCTGAATTAGTCATTGCACTTAACGATTTATTTTCAAATTCGTTCCTTAAACAGCTTCAGGCAAAAAAAACAAAAAAACATTTTATTTAGTAAATAAAGCCAAATAAATGTGGTTGTGCGTATTTTTTTCTGTTGGTTTTCAATTTCTCCAAAGGAGATTATAGTCGGGGTATTATTGTTTATTTTACTTAAGAGAGAGGAATAAATAGTAATTATATTTATTTGCTAATCTATGGAAGGAGGTGCCTCTGGGCTGCAGGGCTGCATCCTGTAGGCCTATCGTATGGTAATGAAGTTCATGGCGGAGCTTCAGTGACAGCCGGCTGCTGAAGACCAATCAGAGGGCTCGCAGATGGAAGCCAGTGTGAGTCTGAGGTTCTGCAGGCAGGAGGTGTTTGAAGAACCATGTGTGCTCTGTTCGTGATGTAAAGAAGGATCCTTTCGCTTTTATTTGATTTTGCCTCACAAACAGTTTTGAAGATGCAGACTTATAACGACGGGGAAGTCTTTTTTCGCGAATAATGCATTGGACTTACGCGCGGATTTCTTCCAGGCTCTCCGACAAAACTCATGAAACCCTCTTCAGAACGACGGTTTATGGACTTGCGTATTAGCTAATGATGTCTGTAGGTTTTATGCCTGACAGTCTGAATGGCTCAGATCCCTCGAAATCGGCCTTTCTAGAATTTGGCCACGGACACCCGACGCACCAGCAGCACTCCTCCGGACTCTCTCATATTTACCCCGTTCACGGCTTGCACGCTGCTGGACATTCCCAGCACGAAAGTCCTTTTCCTGGTACCGCGTCCTATGGCCGCTCTTTGGGGTACGCCTACCCAGGCACGGTGAACACTCATCCCCCATCTGGTTACATGCCCTACCAACACAGCAATCACAGCAATAGCAGCAGTCTGGCCCACAGCAGATTAGAGCAGACAGGTACGTGAGAAAGTCACTGAACTGTTGTATCATTAATGGCTATAAAACTGATACGCCTTTGTACTTGAGCCTAATTACGCACATAGCTCGCATTTTACCTGGCGAGGGGGGAGGGGGGAGTGCATTTTGAGGTTTAGTAATTTAATGAAAATGAAATATTTGTTTATTTTTGTAAAGATGTACTATAATCAACATTTAGTGAAAGCAAGGCGTCAAGTGGTGTATTAACACCGGGTCATTAGTTATTATTATTGCAGAAATAAGTAAGGATAAAGTCTTGGAGTGATGTTCTCTCTTGTCCTTATTATATGAGGAAGGCAGGCAGTGTCAATTTTACTGAACATAATATTCTGTGAGTAATTTCAAGTATGGTCTGGGCCTACCTCAGGAGCCAGGAACTCGTTACCCTCACTGTTAGTGCACATTAACACAGCGGTGCCAGAATAAAACAAACCTTTCATCCCCGGTGTGCATAATAATTTGCTGCGTCTGTTGTTGGCATTAAGGCCTTCTGATCCAGAAAGCTTAGCGTGGTAAGCATTACCACGTGAAGCTCGCACTAAAATATTCAATCCAGATTAAGGTAGAATTAATATCTGATGCTCAAATATAATTTGAGGGGATTTCGGCCCTGGCGTTTTGTGTTGCTGTACGGGGCCAGTCAGATGCAGTATCCAGACACTATAATTTGTGTGTATTAAGGCCATGAAACTGAACTACTACTCGGTGTTCTCGTGTTGTTTGAAAATGTACATTTTGCTCGGAGGCAACACTCAAAGTCTGTTCAAATGTGACATTAGCTCTTGTTTTGACGTACAACGTGAAAAGCCATAAATCCCACGTCCTCTTTGCTTAAACTCTGCTTTCTGTTTCATCTTGAAGACCATGACAAATCCACGGTGATTGAAAACAGGGATATTCGTCTGAATGGCAAAGGGAAGAAAATTCGTAAGCCTCGGACCATCTACTCCAGTCTGCAGCTGCAAGCTCTGCACCAGCGCTTCCAGCAAACCCAGTACCTGGCCTTACCGGAGCGCGCCGACCTTGCAGCCAAGCTGGGGCTCACACAGACTCAGGTACGCCTTCAAGGCATCGATTTGTGGGGCTCTATGCGAAATATCCACTGTGTTAACTATTAATGAGGGGGTTACTTAGCAGGTTGTAGGGGAAGCTGAAATATTCAAAGGAGCCTTACAAGCTAAAATCCCTCCATTGCAATATTTAGAATTTCTTGTATATGTTAATATTTCATACAAAACCGTTCAGTCTGGCTTACAGCAGACAAAATAAAATATATATCAGTGAAAGAGGGTCGTGTTGGATATTCTTGAAAAGGAAACCTCTGATTCGTAGCATTATCGAGGATCACAACAGCAGATTTGTCACCCTATACTTTAATGCATGCCTTATTTACTTATCTGGTTGTATTTCTTTTGTCAGCTGCGGTCTTTGACGTGGTCACTGTGCACAGAGTAGGACCAAAATTATCAAAGGAAATAAAAACAACGTGCCATTACTTCTGCAAAAGCAGAGGTTGCCAGATGTTTTCAGTTTTGCATTGGTATATTATAGAGCCTTGCATCTGGCATTAAACCAATCCCTAATAACAAAATGTATGTTTATTTATTTTTTATTTACGGTCTAGTTGTGCATCTTTTACGCACGTATAGGTTACATGCGCAGCACGCACAATGTGCGCACACGCAATGCAATAATTACACGTGCCCGCGCGTTTTGAAGACAAACAGGTGCACGTGTCAACTAATCCCTCTCAAATGAGACAAAACGGAGCCCTCGGATCTCTTTGCCTCTGTTAAGTTCTTACGTTTAATGATTAAGTCGTCAGAGTTTAAAAGTAAGAGGTAAACAATGATATGAAAGCCACCCTGGCATCTCAGCCGCGTCCTGCACATTATTCTTGATCCCTGAACAGTTCTCCCGACAATTATCTCCCAGTTATTCTGCCATTTCTGTTGTTGTGCCCCTTGTTGCCTAGTTATTCTGCGGGTTCTTTGGTGTGTGTGTGTTTTTTTTTTTTATGAATATTCACACCATTGTTCTCGTGTTAAAAATAGCCATCTTGAATTGAACCCACAGAAATTTCGCTGACTTACCACTGCTGCTTTTATTTCACAATGCTCTTAGTACCGGGTTGCTGCTGTCACACTCATGCATTACTAGACTTATAAAACAGTGAACAATAAAAGGGCTTAGCTTTAATGGTTAACAAGTGCCACTCATCAACAAGGCTGAATAGCTAACAATGCGCCAATACTGGGCCCGGAGCTTACAGAAACACCCCCCCCCCAAAAAAGATGAGTTTTTACGACTTTTCCCTTTTTTTTATTGGTCACAATATTCCCTTCAGAGCAATTCCGATGAATAAAGCACTGAGTTTAATTGGGGGGGAAATATGTTAATAAAAAACCAATGACAATGATATTTCTTTTATATTGCTGCTGATTGTTAACCACAGTGACAATTATGAGTATTTTCTCTTTTACACTCACATTTTAGGTGAAAATATGGTTTCAAAATAAGCGCTCTAAGTACAAAAAGATCATGAAGCATGGCAGCGGATCAGAGGGAGAACATCTCCACAGCACCAGCTCCATTTCTCCCTGCTCGCCCGCGTTGCCCCAGCTTTGGGAGGTCTCCATGGCGAACAAAGGAGCCCCAGTGCATCCAAACAGTTACATGAACAGTTTTGGTCACTGGTATCCGAATCACCATCCTCATCATCAGGACGCGATGCACAGGCCGCAGATGATGTGAGTGGATTGTTTTTGGCCACTTGCTCGGCCTTTACCAAGCGCCCATCAGGCTGCACTGAACTTGCTGGTGCCTCCGGAGGCCTCCTCGCAGAACCGAGGTGTGCGTGTTTAGGAGACCTTGTTTATATTCACTGTATTTTGTGTGCGTTTTGAATTTTTAATTTTCTCTATTAAAAAATTATTCAGGCATCAAAAAAGTTTTTTTTTTTTTATTTGTTATGTCACTGCAGAATGTATTGCAGGGCCTGACATCGGTGAAATGTGGGTTTGTGTGTGCAATTTAAGACACTCTAGATAAAATAACTTTTTAAAATACACTGTGTGGGTCTGCTTTATTAGCCAGTTGTTTACCAGCTGCCGCTTTATCGTTACTAATCTTCTCTGCTTAGGTCGTTTCTTCATTTACTTTTTCACCGTCAAATAATTTCAAAAGAAAGATAGTATTGCTGGTTTCTTAAAGAAACCTGGATTGATAACAGCCGGTACTGTGACGGACAATCACAAGATTAAACTCTTCTGACCTTTATAAGCACTGTACAGCTCAGCCTGTGATAATGCCGTGCGAGAATAGAAGCTCTCTTTTGTCAGTCTATACTCCTAAACTGCGATTCACGTAAACCTGCAACCCTGCTTGAATTTCGACAGTCATTGTCAAAACACCTGGGGATTGATTTCTGTTAGAAAAAAACGGAAACAAATATCGGTTATGGTGTTGTTCAGCCTATACCCATTTTACCGTCCATGATTGACTATGATTAGGCTAAATTTTAAATCTAAAGTAATACTGCTTCCTTAAATGAAAACAGTATTTTCCAGCCGAGACAAAAAGGATGCGAGGCGGCACCTTTACGCACCACGGTTTAGTTTATTGCAACTTTTACGCACGGGATCTAAAGGATTTGACAACACGTGCCGTTCAAATGTTTCTTTGAATCTGAAAGCCAGCATTACGGCCAAAATGGAGTTCGATATAAACATTCATAAATAACATTACACTGCATTTTACTGCGTGTTTTTTAGAGAATATTTTTTTACTCTCAGAAAACACGTTTGTGTGCGTTTAAAGACGGTCAAGAGAATATCCATCATCCATCTTTTATCATCAAAGGGGAGAGCAGAGCAGACGTGTAAGAAAGCATTTTTTACAATATTTCCCTTTTCTTCAGTGAGATCAAAAAGCAAACACCCTCTTATCATAATCAGATGATAAATGGCTGCTCTGTCCCTACAATAAACTGCGAGTGATTTATAGTCTTTTGAACTCATTTGCTAATTCCAGTGCTTAGACTGTTTAAACACAGAGAATTAGCTATTTATACCTTTGCAAACAATCTGGGCTGATGCTCTTGATTAAATGGCAAGCTGATTTCTGCTTAATGAAGCTTAGAGAAACAGCCAGTGACTTCTTTTTGTCTTTTTCATTCATCACTCTCTTGCCTTGGACTGTCTGGCAAACATTAGCTATCTTTTTCCTGATGTCACACTCAGGGCTTGGAAAAATAAGTGAAGCCTTCGGAAATATTTTTCCTGAAGTCACATGCATTACACATGTATTAATAGAAAGTGCAGTGCTTAAAATTTTGTATATTTTAGGTGTAATTTGGCATGTGTGGTGTGAGGATTTTTGTGTCTCATGCTAAAGTAGAGAGAGTCCTACAGCAAAATGCATGCATGACGTTACCTTTAAGAATCCTAAACAAAAACCAGAAAATTAAATAAACATGCATGCACCTTTCTAGCCGACCACTTGGTAAAAACGGTCTTTAAGTGCAGAACAGCCACTCTGGATACAAAAACATACAAAATAACATTCTCAGTGCATGTCCACACCAAGTCACCGGAACATTCAGTCGTACAGCGTGCATTCAGCCCCGTCTTACCTAGTCAGAGAAGTTCAGCCTTGTTCAGGAGCTCTAAAGCCTTCTGTGGTGTTTCTGTGAAGAACAAAGCCACGCCACAGCCCCGTGTTTTCACTCCTCGAAGCTGATTTTCTCACATAACGACACACATTGTGTTACATTAACATCTCCTTCTTTATATATATATACACCCTCATGCCCTTTTCCTCATTCCTGATGATTATGTGCCTTGTTAAACATACGGACCCAGGGAAGAAGAGGCGAGCATTACTGAAGCAAGTGACGGGGCATCAGGGAAAATTATAGGCAATTTCACATCTCCAGATTAGAATAATGGGCTTGTGAAGTTGGACAGAGAGAAGAGTAGGACCTTTCAAACGGGGGCCAATTATCATGCAGGCAGATTGAAGAGAAAGTGAAAAGACTCCTGGTGTAATAGACAGGCTAAGAGGAGGGGGATGGAAGCTGGGGTGGTGGGTTGAAGGGTAATAATAAAGGCAAGTCTGACTGTATCAGTGATGTGGATGGTTGGGGTTATCAGATACGAACTGTCTGATGGGTTTTAATTGCAGGATAGCAATAAGAGGGAAAATAGCTTGTTATTAAATCCCACTTGCTTTGAATGGGTGAATGGCAAAGCAGGTCTCCGGGGTGATTATTGTTATTAACTTGAGTGATCTGACATCTCGGGTAATTGTGAGCAGCTTCCCTGTTAGAGAGAATGAATGCATGATTTGATTTCGTCTGAAGGAGAGGCCTGAGTCTCCAGTGGCATGATGCACACATACTCTGGAGGGATTAAAACACAATACAGGAAGAAAGGCATGTACACTGACTCACAATGTTTTGCAGATTTCAAGCATACCTGGGATTTCAAAAATGAAAGTCATAAAGTGTGGGAAAAAACACATTTGAATTTGCTCCTTTGTAGCATTTGACAGCCCAGAGTTTCAGTTTGTAGGTCAAGGTAAGCTGCACAAAGTCCTCCTCGTGGCTGAATCGGGTTGTGATGACTGATTGTGAGGCATCAACACAGCCCATGCCAGCCTGAGGTCAGCGAGGGTTCACAAGTCCACAGCTGTCAAGAATGCCTTTCTCCCATCATTTCATCCAAGTTTACCGCAAAATGGAGACTGTGAGTGATCCTAATGCAGCCAAGGCCCAGCCCATGCGAGGAGTCAGTGCTGGACAGCTGCTGAGAGTCTTTCCATGGATACATTTGAATTCCCGACCTCCGCATCAACCCATTTTGCTGCACCCCGGGGACAAGTGCTGACACCACACTGTTGATTGTTGCAGTGGGAAAAAGAAGTAGAAGGGTTATAGGGGCCTGGGCAACAGCTCTATTTACGGTGCTGTGATGTGAGTGCCATGCAGGATCACATTCAAGTTCAACAGTTCACCTCCAACTCCGTGCCTACTTACACTTGTTGATGTTTAGGTATGATATATATATGGACATGTCCTACACCCCACACACACAAGTGCACAAATGTTTCCCTGACAGCCACAGCCGAGGGCCACACATGCTGAGGGAGCCGCTGAAGGGAGGTCACATGTGCTCTTGATGAGATTTCATTGATATTAAAAGGCAATAGTAATCATGGTGCTTTTGTCAAATCAGCACAGTGCACTGACATGATGACTGAAGTCATAGACAACTGGTGTTGGGTTCAAAGATATAAGCCAAAGAAGACACTGGGAAAACAGAATTAGGAGCTGTGATACATTTCACATGTTTACATCAAAGTCACGAGAGAATGTGTGTGAAGTTTGGCCGAAACTTTTAAGATACATGTAATCTCTAAACACACTAAAACGGTGTGAAAACAGTTTTTATTACAGTTTCATCACAATTATGTGGGAAATATATCCACATCTTATAAGAACAAACTGTCTTCCTATAACCCAAAACCTAAATTGTGCACATATAACAGCATCCCTCAGAGGTGCATTATCTGAGTCAACATTATCTGTGTATTTGTTTATTCTGTTGTGCTCATAAGAACACATATAAATCAGTATCTATTAAAATATATAATAATAATTAATTAATCAGAATCTATTAAAATACATAATAGAATATAATGATTGTAAATATATATATATTTTAAATAGTATTAATAATAATTAGAGTTTTATCCCTACAAGTTTTCGAATTCGTGATTTATAACAATTATTCTTTTAGTTTTTCAGACAATTTCCTGGTGTAAATTGCGTTAAGATGCTCTTTTTGTGTTATTGCACGTCGAGGTTTAATTTCGCTAATGTAGCCAAATTATCCAATATTTCACTTAATAACGTAACGCTATTTGTTAATGAGAAACGAGAATAAATAATAGGTTATATCACTATTAAGCCTTATTCAAATATTTTTTCCTGAGCCGGGTAAATCGCGAAATCAACAAAATGATCCGATTTAAGAAAATTTAGAGAAAACTGGCATAATGTTGCAGTTACGTTATTAGCAGCCTGACTCCGGAGTGCATGCCGTTCCTGTTACTAAAAGCAGTAGAAAAGGTTATAAAACCACCAACACCGTGGGCACATTTCTCTCAGTGCGTAATGGCGCTTTGGTGGTCCATGTGGATAAGCTCGCCATTAGCGGTTCTCCGTCATGTCAATTTTAAGCCGCATATTTAATAATGCATGGTTTATGTGGCCAAACTGAGGAGCAATACGTAACTGAACGAAGTACGTTACATAAACATCACCA
>JAMQGT020005103.1:0-31941 GCA_024447675.2 Pterophyllum scalare
TGATGTGGGCACACCGTGAGCTCGAGCGGGTGTCCCTACTGTCCAGCACGCCATCCACCGATGAGAGGTTCTGAGCATCCATAAACCGAAGCATGACGTTAGTGTCGCGGCCACATCGTCGTCGTACCGACAGCTGCAGGAAGCCTCTGACAGCTGATGTTTCGTGGTCCTTGGCTGTGATGATGTGTTTGCTTCCTTTTTTCCTGTTCCTCTCCCTGGTGTGTGTGTGTGTGTGTGGGTGTATGTTGGTGGGCGCGTCTTTCTGGAGCTGTTTTGGTTCGTGTCTCCTCCCTCCTGGACCGGCTGTCAATCAGCTGTTCTCACCTGTTCTCACCTGTTCCTGATCAGCTCGTCTTCCGGCTCTTCTTAAGCTGGCAGCTGGCTTCCGCCCGTCGCTGGATCGTTGACTGTGAACCAGTTCGTTTCGGCCACCATCTCCTGAGTCTCTCCTGTGTTGCAGTAGTGACTTACCTGTGTTTCCTTTGTGTGCAGATTCCTCCCTGCTTGAGTGGAAACCCTCCTGGAACCTGCAGCCCCGCCTCCTCCCGACGCCCACCAAACGGCCCGCTCTTCACATCTCCCCCCAGAGCCCTAGTCATCCCTTTCATCCCCGGAGTCCCCTTTTCTCCCTCCATTCCCCGAGCCCGCCTGCCCTACTACCCATCGTCACTTTAAATAAAACCGTGCACTAAACCGATCCCTCTGCTTCTGTTTTGAGTCCTCAGCAACTCATCCCTGACATGATGTCTCTGAAGATCAGCCTGCAGACGCCACCGAACATCTCCATCTGCTTCAAAGACTCAAAAAGATTCATCTTAACAAAACTGTTACAGATTTATCTAAAATTATACCTAACTTTCTTGAATTGTTTGGTGAAACGCATAAAAGAATCCACTTTAAAGGTCTGAATAAAACTCACCACTATACGGAACAGCTGCTTGGCGGCGAGGCGTCATCAGGACCAACAGCAGGTATCTATGCAGCAACAAAGTGAAACATCTTTGTATGAAAGTGAGAAAAGACACACAAACAGAAACAAAACAAGTCAGATTAAACTGAACAGCAAAATTTTAATTGTAATGAACTTATTTTAGTGTTAAACTGTTATTACTGCTCATCCAGCATCCCTGTGTGTAACCTGCAGGTTCATCTTCAGGTGAGAAGGGAGAAACTGAAGGAAAGACCAGGTCAGCACTGCGGCGCTTTGCTAGCTCCATGCTCGCTAACGCCAGCTGGAAGCTTGAGGCTCAGACTGAACGCTGAAACTCAGGTGTGCATACATCCCTGACCACGGCAGCTGTGAGTATGCAGGCGGCTTACAGTGGGGCTGTGGCTATATGCTGGCAATGTTACAGAGCAGCCACATCAACACTGAAGCATAAAAATATTTTGTAAAAGTTTTAAAAGTGAAAGTGCTTTTTTAACAGAGAAAGGGATTTTCAATACAGCATTTCTAAACATACTAGTTTTCTTGAGGAAGCATAAATCGTTTCTGTTTATACACAATAACAGAATAATTTCAGAAAAAAACAAAACCAAATTATGGGAGGGGGGGGTATTTTTAGCCCCCTGAAAAACATTTTATTGAACTCCAGCACAAACCAAAATCAAGCTTTTAAGACACAGTTTTATAAAATCTCCAGCGAGGGTTTGAGCTGTCGCTTGAGAAAAACATCATGACAAAAACAAAAGAAATCAGTTTAGACTTGACAAACTTGGTGACGCTCACAAAGCAAGAGATGGATATACAAAGTTTTCAGAGCATTTCCAAGTGAAACCAGGAAATTCACCGAGAAATTCAAAGAGAGCCACACAGCACAGAACAGGCCTGGGAGAGGCAGGAAGCTAAAGATTTCAAAGAGTCTGGAAAGAAAACTAGTGAGAGATGTGTCTAAAGACCCCAGAAGAACTGCCAAGAAACTAGAGAGACTTAGTCGAGTCGGGAGGTGACCATCACTAGGACCCTGAACAGGAATGGACTGCAAGGTTGCAGACCAAGAAAGACTTCTGCAGAAGAGACGTCTTCAAGCCAGACTGAAGTATGCTAATGACAACCTGGAGAAAGATTACTGGAAGTGCGTCCTTTGGTCAGATCAGATGAAACTAGAGCTTGGAGAAAGACAGGAGAGGTGTACAACCCAAAGAAGACGGTCCCCACAGTGAAACACGATGGCGGGGACGCTTCGGTGCATCTGGAACTGGGGATCTCGTCAAGGTGGAAAGAATCAGGATATGTGAGGATTTTGAAAGAAAACCTCAAGCAGTCAACAGCAAAACTGGGTGTTTGCTTTGTCTTCCAACACGGCAAAGATCCAAAACACGCATCGCTTCCAGTGAAGAACGACCTCCAGAAAACCAAAGAGAACGTTACTGATTGGCCTGTGCAAAGCTCTGACTTTAAAATCTGTGGAGATCCATGCCAGGACACCACCAAGTGTGGAGGAACTGCAGGCTGTTATCCAGCAAAAAAAGATACACATTTGGCTGTTAGCATGTTGGGGGTGATGAGACCAGGACGGTTGGAAAAGCTGTGTTCAGTTTGCCTTTCGTGTTGCTCGATGTTTATTTACCTGTGTGGAAGTTCAGACTGCAGCAAGGTGTCCAGAGCAAGGGACAAAATGGAGGACAGTGGGGCGGAGCTTCAGGAGAAAGCATGACCATTTGTGAGACTAAATTATGGTTAAATTTCAATGAATCATGTTGGATGTATGAAGTCCATAGAAGTAAATTCGACAAACACCCAGCTGCTGTTGTTTCAGTGCAGCTTGCCGTTGTGTGGATGCTCGTTACTGACTCTGAAGAGTTCGAGGTCTAAATACTCGAGATCTTTACAAGGCTTTTCAGGGTAACAAAGGAGATTAAGACAGAATGAGTGGCTGGAGCTTAAAGGCTGCAGCAGCTCCTTTTCTTCTGCTGCCTCGCTGTGAATGGAGCATTTAAAGTAAACATAGCTCTCCACAATAAGAGCCCGGGCTGGAGAGGTCATAAATGTAAATAGGAAACACAATGGCATTCAAGAGCCGTTAGAGTCGGCGCTGACAGATGTTCCTCTCTGTCCTCGTTTGCACCACGCTTCAATCTAATGAAAACACTCACAGCAATATTTGTACAAGGCCCTCGGCGTGAGTACTTTGGGAACTGCTAGCTGTACTGCAGTATGCTCAAAATGGCACGAGTATCTCCACCTGTCTTTGTGTTTTTGGACCAAATGTCACAACAAAGTACCGACGCCATTTCTTCCAGGGTTTACTTCGGGGTTAATGGAAATACTTTGAGTACGTTAGAAGCTCTCCAGCCTCTCCTTACATTGTCAGTTAACTCCATAACTTGACATTAAGCCAACTGGCCAGCACCTGTCAGTCAAGGTACTTCTGTTAAAACGCTGCTTTTAAAGTTTAATTCCAGCAGGTCAGCTCCTGGCACAGAGTGATTTTCATCCACAGCATGCCTGAGCACC
Organism: Pterophyllum scalare; assembly: GCA_024447675.2. Classification (NCBI taxonomy): domain Eukaryota; kingdom Metazoa; phylum Chordata; class Actinopteri; order Cichliformes; family Cichlidae; genus Pterophyllum; species Pterophyllum scalare. The sequence goes on from JAMQGT020005103.1 coordinate 3,458, forward strand.
TTTTGGCCTTTAATTTTAATTGAACAGGGAATCACTTTACATTCCGGGATCATCCTCGCAGCCTTTTTGAAGGGTTTATGGCAGGCGGCTTATCCCCAGCAGAGCCCCATAGCAATAAAAGGTGCTTCTGTCTTTGATCTGAACTGTAATCTAATGGAGCTTTAAATGGGAGGCAAATTCCACTGTTGTTGCTGCTGCTCTCCATTTTTATCCATCAGAGAACAAACCCGATAGGATAATAAGTACAAAGTGTGCCATGGACAGCTCATGTCGAGCATGTTTACGTGTTTGATCAAGAGACCGAACAAAAGGACAATGCGTGCAATTTTCTATATTTAACTGGTTTAAAAAAAATCCCCCAAACACCAAAAACCAGTAATGAATGTATCAGATAAACAAGTATTGTCTCCGAATCCTGATATGAATCTCATTCCACTGAGCTGAAAAAAACACATCAGCTGTGCTGCCTGGCATGTCCCTTTATTATAATGAAAACTGCAGGAAGTCACCAAAACACAAAATGTGTATCAATACAGTCAAAATGATTTTTTAAACATTCACGTATTCAACCCCTGCAATCAGCTGAAATAATGACGAAGACGGCAAACAAGAGAACCGTGTCCCGTTCATCCGGAAGTTCACGTCAGGCTAAATGCATGAAAGGAAGATTTGGAAAGTGAAATCTGAGAGGATTGTTAGATGGTTAGAATTAAAACACATGTGATAGATGAACAGAGAGGTTCAGGCAGTTTGGAAAAAATGTGATATAAGAGGAAATGAGTTCAAAGAAATTCCAGAAGATCCTGTTCCTTCACCCTTTCAGAGGTGGGTGGCTGCCCCTCGTTGAGCCTGGATCTGTTCCTGTTAAAACTCTCCTCACCATCACCCAGTGCTGCTCATAGGGGATCACCTGACCGTTGGGAGGCTCTCTCTAACACTGTGAGGTCTTTTCGGCATAAAGTGACCGATGTGAACCGCTGCTCGTCAAAAATCAATCAGTGCCTCCCACCTCACCCCCTCAGAATCAACTGATAGTTCAATTTAATTTATTTTCAGTTCAATTCAATTTTATTTATATATCACCAAATCACAACAAACAGTCACCTCAAGGTGCTTTATGTTATAATTACAGAGAGAACCCAACAATCAGACAACACCCTATGAGCAAGCACTTGGCGACAGTGGGAAGGAAAAACTCCCTTTTAACAGGAAGAAACCTCCAGCAGAACCAGGCTCAGGGAGGGGGAGTCATCTGCTGGGACCGGTCTGGGGTGACTTCCTGTTGGTGAGTGCTCTGTTGTTAATTATTACTTTGATATAAAAAGCAGTTTGGAAAAATAATATAAACTGTAGATCGTGAGCTTAAAGGATCAAAGGTACTTGGATTTATGTGTTAAGATGATGAGCTTCCAGTATGGGAATTTATCATGTTTACACAGGGTCCTGTCTCCAGGTGAGGCGGCTGGAATAAGTGGGGATGGATTAGGGATGGCATTAGTACCCAGATGATGTCAGTAGTAGGGGGACTGATCAGACTGAGTGGACGGTGATGATCTGCAGCTTATAGCTGTGATATGGAGAGAGAACACTGTTGTTTCACATGTTCTACATAACAGTTTGGCCAGATGACATCAATCAAACAACTTCAGGTCCTGAAGAAGATTTCCTGAATCCTTGAAGAGTCACAGAGGGTCTCAGGATCACTAACTGGGGTTCAGAGGGGAACATGCCCGGAGGATCCACTGACTGACTCGTTTGCTTCATCCACTGAGAACTGATCTATAACTGCTAGCTTCACACCAGGCTTTTGGTCACACAATTGTTGTTATGAAAAGTTATTTTTTACAAACCAATGTCTTCACAAGTACCCCAAACAATGAGAATGAAGCATTTGACCTTCTTGCTCGCACTCCGGGGGAACAGTGTGTATGTGTGTGCGTGTTCACCAAACCCACCGAGCTCGTCTTGAAGGCCTGCTCCGCTCAGATGTGTTAGAGCTGATCACACCCCTCACAGTCAGAGCACAGACAAAGCCGGAGCCCTCATACTGTGATCTGTGCCAGTTCGTATCCTTGATGTTATTTGAGGAATACAGTAGCACGAGGTGGAGGATGAATAATGCATTGTGTTTTGAATGTGTCTCCTCGCTCGGCTTCGCTGGACCGTGCCCCCTCCATCTGAACGCACCCGCTCAAATCTTCACACCTGACATTCTGTTTCAAGATGCATTCAAGGTGCTTTTCATCCCCTCTGTGTCTTTCAGACGGCTCTGAGAGATGCTACCGTAAAAAGTCGTGAGTTTATTTAGTGCTGCGTGTTCTGTTAGTCACTGTTTTATAATGAAAAAAAGGACAAGATTTAACCACACTGAAGCTTGTAAAAACACACTTGTGTAGCCATGCGTGTGGGACTTAATGTATGTGATGTGCAGTCTAGATTTTCTTACCCTGGGCTCCCTTGCTGATGGAAAAATGTGACAATTCCTCCTGGGATTTTTCAGGGAAGAAGAAAGCGGGAAGACTGGAGGATGAAGCCAATTTTGAGCACAGGTGCTGAGTTTTTTTATCTTCTCTTCACAGGCTGCTGTTGGCTCAGACCAGAGCCTGAAACAACAAGTGAGGGACCACAGTACAGAAATCAAAGAACAACCATCCACTGAACTGGGTGCAGCATTTCCCTTTGCTTTCTTCATATAATCACTGTGGATCATCAAGGATCCTGCACGGGAAAGAGGGACGCAGCCACTGAAGCTCTGTTTTGAAGCTTTGTTGATCATTTTGGATATTTTCTTCTTTTTTGGTCTCAAGCAGCCTGGATCTGACTATGACACCAAGGACGGCATCGCATTCTCATCTGGTAGCAACCTGTGAGTCATAACTCTAACTTAAAGCATATCCTGCTTTAATTAATTCAGTTTCATTTTATTAGTCCGGTTCGTTACAAGTGTCTCAATCACAAGCTAAAGATTCTGCAACATTACAGAGAGAGCCTAAACATTTGAATGCACCCAGTGAGCAAGACTTGGCAACAGCTGGAAGGAAGAACGTCTTTTTAACAGGGAGAGACAGGAAGAGAGAGGGGCAGCCATCTGTTGTGGGGGCGAGACCATGAAGAAACCTTTTTGTCTCTGTTCCTCTGAATGGACAGTGACTGAATGAACACCAAGCCTTACCGAATAAGATGTGACAGGCCCAGGCAGTAACCTGGTGACTCCTCCCATCTCACACCTAAAGAGGAAAGCTGACCCAGAGTTTGCTGTTAGGGCTCCTCAGGGACCTGTCTGAGGAGGGCTTTCATATAAATCTGATAACTTTTACATTACTGGGTTTTTATTTGTCTCTATTTAAAATTGATACTATTGCATATTAATCATTGTAATCTTAATTTCCTCCATCCATCCATCCATCCATCCATCCATCCATTCATCCATCCATTCATCCATCCATCCATCCATCCATCCATCCATTCACCCATCCATCCACTAATCCATCCATCCATCCACTCATCCATCCATCCATCCATTCACCCATCCATCTCTAATCCATCCATCCATCCATTCACCCATCCATCCACTAATCCATCCATCCATCCATCCATCCACTCATCCATCCATCCATCCATTCACCCATCCATCCATCCATCCATCCATCCACTAATCCATCCATCCATCCATCCATCCATCCATCCACTCATTCATCCATCCACCCATCCATCCATCCATCCACTCATTCATCCATCCATCCATCCACTCATCCATCCATCCATCCAGTCACCCATCCATCCATCCATCCACCCATCCATCCATTCATCCATCCATCCACTCATCCATCCATTCACCCATCCATCCACTCATCCATCCATCCATTCATCTATCCATCCATCCATCCATCCACCCATCCATCCACCCATCCATCCATCCATTCACCCATCCATCCACTAATCCATCCATCCACTCATCCATCCATCCACTCATCCATCCATCCATCCATCCAGTCACCCATCCATCCACTAATCCATCCATCCACCCATCCATCCATCCACTCATCCATCCATTCACCCATCCATCCATACATCCATCCATCCATCCATCCACTCATCCATCCATCCATCCATCCATCCACCCATCCATCCATCCACTCATCCATCCATCCATCCATCCACTCATCCATCCATCCACTCATCCATCCATCCATCCATTCACCCATCCATCCACTAATCCATCCATCCACCCATCCATCCATCCATTCACCCATCCATCCATCCACTCATCCATCCATCCATCCATCCAGTCACCCATCCATCCATCCATCCATCCATCCATCCATCCATCCATCCATCCACTCATCCATCCACCCATCCATCCATCCACTTATATACCACACAAATACATTTTCAGTCAGTCTTTCTAAAGAAATGATGGCTCTGTATTCATCTTGCAGTAAAAGCGTCAGGAAGTATCAGCAGACATCTGTTCAGTGGATTTTATGTAAAAACAAAGAAACAGAGCAGACTAAAGACATTTGGTTTAAATCATTTTTTTTTTAAAAGTAAGGCTCTAAGCTGTTTCTTAATTGGCTGCTACCTCAGGTGTGTGAGGTCTGTTTGTTTAAGAACAAACCTGCACATGTGGATAAATGAGAGTTCATCCTGTGTGTGGGTATAATGGCTGTGGTGGGCAGTGAACCGGCCCTCCAGAGGTTAATACCAGCACGATGCCTTCGCTTAACACCTCTCGATCCAACGAGATTAGTCTTTGCTGCCTCTTCACTCATCTGCAAATTATGCTTCCCCTCTCACCTAAGGATATACATAAAGCTTACACACAGCTTTCTGCTCGCTGCCAAACATAACCCAAAGGTGTCTCTCTTTCATCTGGAGAGCACTTTATTGTAAATAATAGCACATCTTGTCTTTGCAAGCAGTGCATAGCGGAGAGATATCTCTGATTTTTATTGGGGTATAATAATGCCATGAATCACTCGCTGATGCAGCCGCTTGACATTGAAAACACAGCCGAGGTTAACAGCAGTCTCAGTGCCAAAATAAAAGTCTGATATTTCATTAAGGCACTATAGAGGCAGAGGAAGGGATACTGTGATGGTACTTGGGGGACTCATCACACTAATTACATTTTGCATGCTGACTGGAGGTTGGAGAGCTGCGTTCCCAGCTGATCCCTAATTTTTCCAGCTTTCAGTTTATGCTTATTTGGATTCTATTTGGAGCGATTCTATACATCTGTAGACAAAGCAATGTAGATATACTGAGATGATATAGATGGATGGGTAGTTGGCCACTTTGTCCCAGTTTTGCAGCCTTGCGGGTCTGTAGAGTGTAGGTAGTTCGACGGGTAGATTTACATGTTTATTGTTTTTTAGATGAAGTTTGTCTTCACACATGGCGAACCTGAGCTTAGTCATCAGATTTTATTGGGGAATTGGAGTTGAATGTTTAGCTATTTTCTGTGAATTCAAAGAAGGATTTACATGATTATTGAACAGCACATATCAGGTTTTACAGAGGTCGGTCCTCACTCTCAGTTCATCAATTTCAGCTTTAATTATATAGCGCCAAATAACAACAAACAGTCGCCTCAAGGTGCTTCATATTGTAGGTAAACACCCTACAATAATACAGAGAAAACCCAACAATCACATGACTCCCTATGAGCAAGCAGTTGGCGACAGTGGGAAGGAAAAACTCCCTTTTAACAGGAAGAAACCTCCAGCAGAACCAGGCTCAGGGAGGGGCAGTCATCTGCTGTGACTGGTTGGGGCTGATGTTTGAGACTTGATGAAACAAGTATTTAATATTCATTTTTAGTGGTTTTATCTTATAAATGTTTCAGATCATTTCATTACAGATCATAACATTAAAACAGAATAAACTAATGAACAAAGGGTACAACAAATAACACAATCACTAACTCATCTAAATAATTTAATTATTGCAGAAGAACATTATGAAAAAGTAAAAAATGACATTTTTAATGATTTTGGTATCAGCTGCACTAAAATAAAGTAAGTATGAAATCAGAGTCCTCACCGTGAAACTGACCTCCCAGTACAAAAATGTATCAAACACATTTTAAATATGTTCATTATTGTAACAGTAGAACAAAGTTTATCATCTTGTCATCTGAACAGCCAGCGACCGCCCGCTGCATCTTTGCTAATGTTGGTAAACAGGCTGCAACAGTCACGAAGGGATAATTTATAAAAATTTAAAAATCACCTTTCTCTTTATGACTCTGCATTATTGTACCTACTCCCCGTGTGCTACACTATAATCAGGCCGGTCCTCTTTGGCCACTTAAAATATCTTTATGGAACTGCTGTTATATTTCTGCTCTTGGTCATATCGCTCTTGAAGAAGACATTTTTATGGTCCATCAGAGTTTTTACCTGCATAAATAATTGATACAAAAAAGTCACTTTGCCAAAGACTGATTGCAGCTTTGACCTGTGACAGGAATGCTCTTTTTGGCTCAGAAGGACTTGATATCATTCATGAGAGATGTGTCTGAGATATGTTTGGCAGGCTATAGTCCAGCATTCATTTACAACAGTTTAAACACTGGCAGTCACTTTTTGGCATGACCATTCAGCGCTGCAGTAATTATTCATGTTTTATCCAGCTACAGTCCCATATATATTTATTTATTAATCCCATCTATCCAACTTTGGCTCATGTTACCACCACCTAGGCAACCCAGCAGTAGTTGATTACATGAATTTCTGTGGGCATATATTTTTTCTTTTCATCCCACACAACTAAAAAAATTCACTATTTGATGAAAAAGCCCATTTTAGGAAAAATAATGAAATATGGGGTGATGGGGTTTTATTTTATCAGCTACATGATTGTTAACATGTCTTTCTTTGTGGTTTTATTTTTACCATAACTATGATATTTTCCTGAACCTAACCAAGTATTTTGGTACCTGAAGAAAACCACAGAGTGACTGAAAGCATAGGTCACAGTACGAAAATTCCAAGAAAGTCACAATTATGTCCTTTCGGGAGCTCAGTGAACTCCAGCGTGGTACCGTGATAGGATGATACCTGAGCGACAAGTCCAGTCACTGCTAAATATTCCACAGTCAGCTGTTAGTGGGATTATAACAAAGTGGAAGTGACTGGGAATGACAGCAACTCAGCCATGAAGTGGTAGAATCACAGTAAAATCACAGAGAGGGGTCAGAGGATGCTGAGGGTCATAGTGCACAGAGGGTGACACCACTGTGTAAAGTTTGGTGGAGGGGGGTTATGCTGTGGGGGTGTTTTTCAGGAGTTGGGCTCGACCCCTTAGTTCCAGTGAGAGGAACTCTTAATGCTTCAGCATACCAAGACATTTGGGACAGTTTGATGCTCCCAACTCTGTGGGAACAGTTTGGGGATGGCCCCTTCCTGTTCCAACATGACTGCACACCAGTGCACAAAGCAGCTCCATAAAGACATGGATGAGCCAGTTTGGTGTGGAAGAACTTGACTGGCCTGAACACAGCCCTGACCTCTGATAGAACACCTTTGGGATGGATTAGAGTGGAGACTGTGAGCCAGGCCTTCTCTCCAACATCATGGTCTGACCTCACAGATGTGCTTCTGGAAGAACGGTCAGAAATTCCCATAAACACTCCTAAACCTGTGGAAAGACTTCCCAGAAGAGCTGAAGCTGTTATAGCTGCAGAGGGTGGGCCCACATCACATTAAAGCCTCTGGATTAAGGATGGATGTTACTCAGGTTCATGTGAAGGCAGATGAGTGGATACTTAGTGTAGCAGCAGTTTCATTGGTCTGCATGTTGAAGTATAATGCTTAAGTGATAACTATAAGCCATAATCATCAAAATTAAAACAAAAAAAAGAGGCTTGAAATATTAATGAATATGTGAAAGTTTGCCTTGTAGAGACGTGCTGGAACATCTTTTCTTGGAATCATGTCACCGTTCTTTAATGGAAATGAAACCCAGTTCTCATTAAACCACAATCATCTTTCAACAAATGCTTCTGACTCAACGTGGAGATCTTTTGAGCGATCTTTCCTAACGTGGAGATAATGACATTCGCTCGCCTCGCAGCACCGTCTCTGCCGTTTTTAGCATCGGAGGCTCTCTGGGAATCGACCCTCAGAGGCTGGCAGCGTTCGCCGGGGATTTTCTGAGAGTTACACATTAAAATGATGTTTCAGCAGCCAGAGATGTCATCACATAAAACAGTAGGTTTGATTTGACCCAGATATGCTGTTCCCAGCCTGACAGATAGGAACAGCGTGTATGTAGCACTCCGGGGCATGTGTTACGAGCGCAATGCGACACATTCGGCTCCGACCTGCAGAAACCCAAATGGCTGCTTTGTCGCGTGTCACCTTTTAATAGCCAGCGATGGGCTTCTGAACAAACATATACATGCAGCTCATCGACTTAATGATATAGAACTGACTGCTCGGGCCATTATCTGTAATTATTACAGTCGAAATGAGCACATTTCTTTGCTCACATGTGTTTTGCAGGCTTAGTCGAGGCTCAGAAGTCGTGACACTTATTGTTGCATGTGAGCTGGTGCCTTGAGCTCTCCATTGACCTGAATATCATTATAAAAAGGATAATGACAATAGGAAAATCACTGTTAATGACTATGTTTCATTGCTCATTATGCTCAGAAAGTATGACACTATTGTTTTTTTCTGCACCTACGCACAGATTTCTTTCCCCATCTGGAGATAAGAGAAGTTATTAGGAGGATTTCCATTTGCTATAAAGTGTAATTAGTCAATAATTACAGAGTGATAATTACATCTGAGAGGAAACCCAAGCTGGAGTCACAGCAGGGGGTGCTTCTGAAGGCACCTCCCGCTGTCGCGCTCCTTTTTGCTCAAACACGAGCAGACATGCCCACGGAAGTGGAAACAAATAATACACATACACCTACGGCACACGCCGAACACCAGCACTCATTTATTCATACAAGTGAGCCCCTGTTACAAATGTAATCACAAACATAAACGTATCTCGTGGATGCACACACGCTCTCTGGGGTCTGTGTTCATTTATTTTCCACTTTGATATGATGGCGTTAAATTTCCCTGAAGAAACCATCACGCTGCGGCGGTGGCGGCGGCGGCGGCGGCGGCGGCGGCGGCGGCTCGGGCTAATGGTCGGGTGTACAAGAGGTCACAATAATTTCCTTGAAGACCGAAATGAGCTCCTCTGTGTGTTTTTTTGTAAATGGGGACCTACTCTGCTCATTAGAGGAGCTTTGCATGACACAGGGTTTAAAACAATCCTGCTTTCTTTTCCACCGCGCTGCAGTGCAGACCCTCACTTCATCCTCTATGTGGAACAAGTCGTTTTAGCTCCTCTCCCTCCAGCTGAGCACCATATTAGGGCTGCCCGCTCTCAGTGATGAGCTACAGTACACTTTATTTGGTTTAGCTTTATTAGGAAATCATTTATTTTATGCTACAATTTCAATCTATCTACACTTTTTCATTCAGTAGTAAATGAAGCACAGGCAACTTGGTTTTTGGAGCCTGCAGATTTGAGCCTGAGCTGTTTATACTGATATGCTTCACCGGTTCATGCAAAACACTTGAGTTCATCAGATTCTTATACACAGAGCTGCTGACAGACCCATTCTTCCTGAATGCATTCCAATCACATTTAAACATACATATGCACGAGTACGCCCACGCCTCCTCTCACCGAGGTCCGAACCACATCACAGACCCGAGCACAGCTCCCCTTCCTCTCTGCGTTCCTGTTCATCCACAGGTATCGCTCGCTCCATCACCACCTTCCACCCAGCCCCACCCCCCCAGGGCCGGACCCATCTCACGCACTGTGTTAAACACACACATGTTATCCTCATCAGGAGATGTGTTATAAACCAGAGTAATCTCACATCTCTGGCTGCTCTTGCACCTTTTCAATTTCCTGGTAACCTAATCCTTTCTGTTTCGCAATACCTCATCATAGCCTGGGAGAAAGAGCGAGCAGAGGGGAGTGCGAGGGGAGCAAGGATAATAAATTGTGTCTTTTGATATAAGTTGGATTAGGGAAATGGCATACCCATGTGTGTGCTGATGGGGTCGGACTGTGCGTGAGGTTGTAATCCATCATAAATGCAAGACGTCGGCCGTGGATCAGTGCTAAAATCAACATCACACAGTTTACTAAGTGCACTGATTGAATTTTGTTATTTGGTCAACATAATGATGTAACATAATAACATGATCTATAACCACTTTGTTCTTTTAAGAAATGCATATAAACTCAGGAGCCTTTCATTGCTGCCGCTCACATGCCCCTCCCCAACCTCCTGCAGCTCTCCTGGGGGACGCTGAGGTGTTCCCAAATTGGGACATAATCTCTCCAGAGTGTCCTGAGTCTACTCCACCTGCACCACTTGAGCTGCCTCCTTGAGCTGTGGATATGCAGCGACTCTGAGCACCACCTGAATGGTTGACCTCCTAACCTCTAACGGTGCAGTCACACCAAAGGCATGTCGCTCACGTGAAACACGAATATCTGCCCTAACAGCTCAAGTGGGACGAGGAGGAGTCCTGATGGGCTGGAACACAGTCACAACTTATCGTGAGGTCCTATGATTTCACTCACTTTTCTCCACCGTTTTTTCTTACTGATGAAAGCGAAACCGAACAATTTAGCTCAAGCTGTCTTCAGACAGCATTCAGAGGTCCTCCATTTCTGATAGTTGGCAGTGGTGTCAGGAGGAGTCCAGCTGACGGGTGTTTGTGACGCAGCGTCAGGTGACTATTTCACCAGAGGCGAAACATTTTAATTTGTGCAAACATCTCTTCATCTCTAGTTTCATCAACTGGCCTCAAAGACTTTCTATCTATGCACACCAGGCAAAACCTTCTCTTTGCATTGGTGTGGACACACCATAAGACAGAACAGACCATCACATCAACTTTATTTGATTGAAAACACAGATAAGGACAAACAAAAGCATCACCTGTATAGATTTATTACTTGTAATGTCTTTGAGGGTAGACCCGATGATGCTGAGATCTTTGTACAATCGTCCCAATTCTATTAAATATGACTTTGCAACAGAGCTGACTCCACAGCCATTAAATCCTGAGATGTTGCCGCCATCAATCAATAAAACTGAACTTAAAACCAACTTGTAAAGTTTATTTTCACGGGGTTTCCATTGAAATTGAAGCTGGCAGTGTTTATGACATTTCCTTACGGTGCGTGCCTCTTTGATCACCTTCGGCGGAGAGAACCTCACGATCCTGGTTTGCAGTTAGTCGTAGCGCTCTTTTACAGTACACTACATCACACGTTACGACGGAAAGCAAGATGTTTCCAGTCAGAAAGCTTTAAGCTGCGGCTGGCAGCCTGACTCAGATTCGATTACAGCGCAGAGGAGCATATATTGTAAATGATTTTAAGGATGCCCTGTCTGCCCTAAAGAAGGCTTTTGGAAAGGCAATCCCTGTCCCTTTCTCTTATGGCATTCCCTGAATAACCACTTCATCACTTCGCTGCTCGTAAAGCAGCTAGCACGGATGGATCTGGGCTCTATTGAAAACACACTGGCTCATAATCTATGCCCTCTCATAATATGAAGGGATCCCACATCAGTCTCAAGGTCAAATAGCAATAAAAGCAAAGACGGCAATTTGTCAGAAGTCTGCAGTCGCTCCGTGCTCGGGCCCTGACGTCATGTGCAGTCAGTGCGAGGTTCACGCGCCAGCCCAGAAACGTGCACCAGATGTAAATCATATATTTCTCCACGTCAGCTTCTGATGCAGCAGCAGCCGCACATCTGGATGATTTGTCTGTCATCTCTGGAGCGTGAACGTCTGCCTGATCCCGGGAACCTGCTATCAGCTCCAGGGAACGTCCCTGAAAACAATGATTTGTTTAAAGGAGGTTAGTGGGTGAGACAGGCAGGCATCTGCAGTCAGTGAGCATTCAAAGCACCCAGTCCTCATTAAAGTGCTGCACGAAGCGGGCTGATTTCACATCACGCTGAAGTTATTACACTGAGGAGGGCTTCTTTTGGCTGCGCCATCCCTCCAGGTGGCTTCCTCTGGCTTCCTGGGGCCTAAGCTGAATTCCCGGGCCGGCTGCCTGGAAGCCTTTGTGCGCACTATCAGGTGCAAAGCGGGAGCTCTCCTTTCTTCTTGACGGCTTTGACGATGCCCAGCGACTGCCATTTGTCGGCAGCATCTGTGGGAAGCAGCTTGTTTGCGGCGACTGTGGATTTTCTGGCCCTACCTGTCAGTCCGACTCATAGGGGCTCATAGCAGATGCTGTCGCACTTTTAAACTCATTAACTGCATCCCACGCCGCATCCTGGTTGTCTTTCATTTGGAGTGACGGCTGGTTAAAAGTGTATCCAAGTGTGTGTGAGTTCAGAAAAGTGGAAGAAAGAAATTTTGATCCCCGGTTTATCCAAACCTGCCAAATCAACAGTTTCATTTGGACTGCTGCTTCAAAACAGTATTTGACACATGAATGATTTAAGTATCAATTTGAATAGCTCTACATGACCCGTATTTGCGGTGCTACTGCTGCCTCAAGTTGTTCTACACAATGTCAAGAGCAGTGCCAAGCAGAGTGGAAATCCATCTCCAAACTCATCCAAGGAAATTTTCACTGATTGCAAAAAAAACCTTTCAAGAAGCTGGAATAGTTTCATGTTTAGTTTATGAATAAGTAGAGGCAGCTCCTTCCAAATCCAGTGCAAAGGGATGATATATTGTATATATACACATCATAAGTATGCATGATTCCCATAGCACTAGTTTGGAGTTGTGGAGCAGCCCCTCCAGACATGTGTAATCCCTTTGACGAATAGCTGCAGTGCAAATCTTAACTGCAGCCATCCCCACATCGAGCAGCCCCGTTCCAGGACCAATCGGGCGGGCCCATTAGGGGTGTTCACATACATTTAGATGATCCCTCTGTTTGCATTACCAGGCACAGATAATCTGTGCATACAGTGGGAAATTAGGGCAGAGTAGCCCCGGGCGCTGCAGAAAGAGACCTCCACATGTTGGCTTCAAAGGGGCCGTGGCTGAGTGGAAGCAGGTGTGTCTTGTCCTGAGTGAGGCGCAGGGTGGGCCCGAGTGGACGGAGGAAGGAAGGCGGGATCCCCGCAGGCTGGTCTGTGTGTGGTGTGAGAGGAAGGCAGTGCACGAGCGTCTGTGCACGGCAAATAAAAAGTTCATGTGGTCACCTACAAATATGTTTTAACACTAACAGATGTGCCGCAGATAAAATAGGAGAGTTTAGTTGGTTCGTATTTACTGCCCACACTCTGTGAGGGGGGAAAACACTGCATCCTCACGCTTTACAAGCACACGCCATTTTTCTCCTTGTATTCGACAACCTTCTCACCTTCTATGTCTTTACTCGTTTCAGATGTTGTTAGAGGCAATCTCTCTGCACCGCTGCTGTCGACTCCTGTTTTTGTTCATTTTCAAATAATGATTTCATCTGCAGCTCGGCAGCTCCATAACGACTTGTGGTCAGCGTGGTGTTTCTGAGCGGCGCTCAGCTTTCATACTTGTTTTGTTGTCTGACAGCAGAAACAGAAGAAAATGTAAATGACAACAACCGCACAGTGAGGGCGGCGTGATCGCCCAGGACAGGAGAGGCCGTCCGCGCTCCACTTCTCCTTTGGTAAAATCATAGTAACTTCTAGTTCAGGTGTCAATAAATACTGAAACATTAAAACACCTTCTTAATCTTATGCTGGTGCAGCTTTAGTGCCTCTGTAACAACTCTGACCCATCACCAGGACACAAGGAGCTACTGGAAGCTACCACATGTCAGTGCCAAAAACTGCAGTTCCAAAAACTGCAGTTCCTCTAATGTCCACTTGAGGCATAGACTCTCATGTTAAAATGTGCAGCAGAAATGAGCACGTTTACAGGAGATTTTCTGGGCATACCCAAATGTGAGGAGACCCCAGGGTAGACCGAGAATCTGCTGGAGAGGGAATGGCCTGGGAATGTCTTGGGATCCTCCTGGAGTAACTGGGAAGTGTCACTGGGGAGAAGGACGTCTGCTATAACCTGATTAGTCAGCTGCCGCCACGACCCAATCAGATAAGTGGAAAACTATGGATGGATGGGTGGATGGGTGGATGGATGGATGGATTAATGGATGGATGGATGGATGGATGGATGGATGGATGGATGGACGGATGGATGGATGGATGGATGGATGGATGGATGGATGGATGGATGGATGGATGGATGGATGGATGGACGGATGGATGGATGGATGGGTGGATGGATGGATGGACGGGTGGATGGATGGATGGATGGGTGGATGGATGATGGATGGATGGATGGATGGATGGATGGATGGATGGATGGATGGATGGATGGATGAATGGATGGATGGATGGATGGATGGATGGATGGATGGATGGAAGAAAGGGAAGAAAACCCTTTGGCAGGTGTCCCAAGAAGGTGGCTGTATCTACTGGCTGGCTGTTAGCTGCTAATTAGAGTCCCTGAACTGGACCTTTGGCCCATGTTTATGCTGTTGGAGCCTTTTGAAGGATTTTGAATGCAGACATTGGACTACTATGAATGCTATGGCTTGCTGTGCACTTAATTGCTGCACACATTTTTACTAATAAACTATCCGAGAAGTCTGGGCTTCAGACATTTCAGAATATTATGTGGACGTTACTAATCAGCATATGTGTGTGCTGGCGTGAACAGGAAGCAGATGGCTGGAGGTTTTGTGGTAGAAAATGGGGAGAGTGGTGGAAGGACACACAGTGACTGAGAAGATCACATTTCTGAAAGCCTTAGCTGTGCCGGCCTAAAACTAAACCGGAGTTTTCTTTAGGCACGTGGCAGGGTGGATGGTAGGAGCACCGCTGATAGAAGCTGTTTTAAAACAAAAACATATCATCATGGATATACAATTAAAACTCTCCTTTACATTAAGTTAGGGAAACTAAAGTGTTAGAAGACAAAATGAGCAGTTAACGTGTTCTTTAAGTGGACTGATCTAAATGGGTGTTTTTGTGTCCTGATGTCCTCCCAGCACCATGTCAGTGCAGGTCTCCTGTGATGCTGCCGCCGTGCGTCTGCATGTACGTTTTCCTCGCGGTTAAACACTCTGTTTTCCTCTAATGGCTCCCTCGTCTGGCGCAACGGAAGAAGAAGGCGGTGGCGGAGGAGGGGCGATTTGTCAGCGCCTGTCAGAGCCGAGAGGTCCTCGCTGACGCCGTAAATACTCGATAACAGTTCATCTGGAGAAAGCTGTTCCTCACTCTGCTTTTCCTGCTCTGGTCTCCTGTGAGTCCACGTGATGAGTTAGTGTGTTTGTGCTACAGGTGCTGTTCGACCGCACGTTAATGGACGAAAGTTATAAACTTATTGGAGTTTTGGATACGAGCCTTTCATCATGTGACACCGTCCCCCCAGCAGTGTGACCAGCTGTCCTGTGTGGAGTTTGCATGTTCTCCCCGTATCTGTGTGGGTTCTCCAGGTCCCTCCCACAGTCCAAAGACATCCAGTTGGTGGGGTTAGGATACCTGCTGGTTCTGTATTGCCCATAGGTGTGAATGGTTGTCTGTCTCTCTGTGTTGGCCCTGCGACAGGTTGGCGACCTGTACAGGTGTACCCCACCTCTCGCCCTATGGCAGCTGGGATAGGTCCAGCTCCCCCACGACCCTGAATTGGATAAGCAGAAGAGAATGGATGATGTATATAGTTATAAAACACTTGCAGATACTAGTAATAATAATTTTATAATATTTATAATGTGTTTACCTTGAGAAATTATACAAAGATTCAAGACAGAATAACAGCAACTTTGCTTGAGAGAAAGATTTCTTATTGTTTGATTTAATATTTAGAAAGTTTTCTACTATTTTAACTCTTAGGCGCCTCTCTGAGGCCAGAAATAGCCCGTCCTTCACATTCATGCAGGATGAATTTAGGACCTTCCCTTCATACAGAGCTGCCTCAGCTCAGCCATATTCTCTGGATGTCTCCTCGTCAGCTCTCTCGAGGTCACTGGGTTAAAGTCTGGACTCTGGCCAGGCTCCTTCTTGGTTTGAAGCAATTCTGTAGTAGATTTACTTCAGCGTTTAGGGTCACTAACCTCCTGCATCACCCAGGTTCTGCTGAGGTTTAGATCAAAATCCTAACACTGGCAGGAGAGAGGGAACATCACAGACCAGAGATGCTCCCAAAGTAACCCAAAGTGTGACCAACCTAAGCAGGGCACGTATGAGCCAACTGTGCTGATGCACTGTCACATGCACAGTAGTTGTTCGCAGCAGTTTCAGTGATGTGGAGGCTTCAGGGCTGCTGAGTCATGAAACTTGCTTCTCTAAGCACTTTGGTCAAACAGAGCAAACCTTTTTATATTCACCTCATTGACTGAACTTTAAGTAAAGGCTGCTGGATCCATCAGCGTGTCTGCACACAGGTGGATGAAAGAGCGCACATATGTAATGTAGGAGGTAAATATTAGCATGAAGGTCTGAGATATTGGTGTTGTGATTAGCAGGTGAAAGCAGATCTATGTTTTCTTTGTCCTCTCAGATGTCCCCAAACCCTCATTTAACTCTTCAGTTCCTTCATTAAAAACTATTTACATTAAAAGCTTTTAACTGATCTGATCTACATCCCAACGTTCTCCTGTGTTCCTGACCTCTGGGTGCTAGCCAGGAGAATAAAGTCACAGATACAAGCAGCGGAAAGGAAAGGAAAGGAAAGGAACTAACCTGATTTCCCTCACAGCAGAACCCTTTCATCCAAGATCAGTGTAGCATAAGAAAAAGTTTTTATTGATTATTGATTACCTCTACTGTCCAGACCTCCAAAGGCACTGCAGACAGTATGAAAGGTGGATGTAGGCACTGTGATGCCTGCCATTAGTTAAAGAAGTCCTGCTATCAATCACAGCTGTTAGCTAATCAGCGTAACCTGGATAATCGTCCAGATAACCATAATTTACAGAAATCACTTCACGTTTTATTCAATATGACCCGAAATGAGTGGCTGGACCTTTAAACTCATCCAAAAGTGTTGACAGAGGTCAGCTGAGGGCTGTTTAGTGTTGTTGCTTTTTGCAGCCGCAGGGCTCGCCCCCTGGTGGCCATTAGAAAGCATGAAGGCTAAAGGCTAACCTACAGGGTGCACTCGTGTCCTCGACTGTCTCCGCTTTTTTTTTCCAATTGAAATTTTCAAAGTAAAGCCACCCCATAAAGATTTTAATAGCTTTAAGTTAATGAATAATTGTGTTAAGAATTCAAGACTAAAATCATTGATGACTGGGATGTGACAGTTGAGAAACTCATTATCCTCTGTATGATGCTAATATCTGAAGCATCAACATGTTCTAATAGAAACAGGAACTTCTTGCTGTATTTTTCTGTGTGGAACATTCCCATCACTCACCATGCAAACCTGCAGAAACAGCTCTCTCCTGTTGCTCCCTCATGGCTGCATGTCATGAGCAACATTTTGAATGATGCTGTTTTCCACAAACCTCTGCTCTCCAGCTACGGCAATATAAAAACCCTCTGCTGCCAAAACGGTGTCTCGTTGAATTACATGTGCATTAAGCATGGAGTCATCCTCTGCTGCTAAACTCTGCTGACATGTGACATTATCGCATCTACAGGAAACGCCCTGGCTTCAGAGCCCAGCCCACCCCAGTGTTCCCGCCGCCCTCTGGCTGGTCCCATAATCACGGCTAAAGCATCAAGAAACGTGGTTTTTATGGTCTGACAGAAGCCATAATGTAGATCCCTCGTGTACTCTGTGCTTGCAAGGTTTTAACCCTGGGGCGGTGAAGTACGAGGAAATATTTATATTCTCCACAGCAGAGGGGCTGTAACTTACAGCAGGGGAGCTAATTTCACATGCTGGAAGTCCATTCTCAGCCGAGCCTGATCTCCCTGCCAGAGTTCCTCATTCCTTCTGCTCCGGTAAGAGCAGTGCTCATATCGAGGGTCATAAATGCAGACTTTAATCGCTTCTCTTAGCTGACTCTGACGTCCGTGTGCTTCTCCCCATCACGTGATCTCAACCCAAGCAGCAAAATCCAGGGTTGGTAAATAACGCCTGCAGTTCCTCTGATGTCCACTAGAAGCTGGCTCCAGCGGTGACTCAGTTAAAAGATTTGTGCTAAAATATCCAACTTTACAGCAGAAACAAACAGCCTGTTTATAGCTGATATTTCAGTCCCTGAACTGGACCTCTGGAGCATATTGGTGCCATTTGGAGCGTTTAAAAGCCGTTATCTGACAAATCATATGGCTGCTGTGTGGTTCATTTTACCACAGGACTAATTGAGAAGTCTCTGCTCCAGCTTTTGGTGAGTTTTAGCAATAATTAGCAAGTATTTGTGCTCTGAGCTGGAACAAGGCTAAAGCTAAGTCATGAGGGCTCAGAAATACCAGATTCTGAGGGGGTCACGCACAGATTTCTCTTTGAATGGCCTGGTACTAAGAATGGATGAATTCCCAGGATATTTAAGGCCTCTGAAGTTATTCATTGTAGGGCTGTTGATGTCGTCCGAGGTAAAAGTGTCCCTGAGCAGCGCACTGATGGCAAAACGGCTTCAAAGAGTTCACGCTGTTTTGAACAAAGCTGCCGGTCACATTCGTGGGGTCTGAACAGGACGTCAGTCAGACTGGATGGGCAGGAAATGTTCACACTTCTATAAACTGACGTGAAAGGAGGGACAAAGGTAGGTCAGAGCATCGGGAAGATGCCCTGCAGGAGCCCACACATATTGTGTGATATGATGAGCCGAGGGATCTGACAGCACCAGGTGGGAGGGCTGTACCACCTCTATAAACCTGATTTTATTCAGTCAGTGTAACAGCGATTGCAGGAATAAATGTCCTGATATTTGCACAGTGCACCCACTTGTCACTTTGAGGATGTGAAAAAGTAGCACAGCGCTCAGCGTCTGACCTCCGGACTGAAAGATTTTTCTGATGGAAGGAGGCTGATCTTTATAAACTCCCCTGCTACACTGTGGCATTTACTCAGCATCGACACTTGATCTTCATAATGTGTCCGTGATGAGGTCACCGCAACCTCCGCCGCCGACTGGAAGCTGTCTCGCTGCTTGTCACAGCACATTTGAGCCTCCCACTAAACAGGCGAGGCGGTGTAGCTCTGCATTAACGCCGGGCGGCTCCGACACAGCCCCGTGCTCTGTGCAGAAATGCATTTTCTCCTGTGTGGAGATCCACAGTTTGAACTGAAGCGACCTGCATGAGCCTGATATTCTCTGCAGGATTTTCACATACTGTCGGACCGACGGCTGTTATCTAACCTCCATTTTAGCAGGCAGCTCCATAGAGGGAATCGGAGTCTCTCATCCAGGAACAAAGTAAAACGGGGTTCACGGTTCTTTGTGTGATGATGGAACAACTACAGAGTCTTAAAAGCTTTCACTGCTTTGCTGTGCTGGCAGCTGATCATTTCTGACATGGCACAGTTTCCTGGTGTCTTATTTTCATACCTTTATGACTGCACCTTCAGCACACATCAGCATAATCAAACAACTGATGAAGCCACAAAAAGACACGGTTTGATGCTCCACCATCTGTGAACAAGCTTCCCAGCAGTAATTCAGCTCTTCAGTCTGACGTCATCATCTATTACCAGCTCCAAACACTGAGGCACCGCTGAGGGTTACAAACGTCCAGATCAGTGAGGCTGTGGTGCTACAATAAAGTTTAACGTAGAGCATCCGTGGGAAAAGGATTCACACGTTTTAATTAGAAGCTAGCAAGAAATTAGCTAGTTGCTTTCCAGCTAAAGAACATATACCGTGTTCTGACTGAAGGATTTCTAAAAACTAAAACATGCAGTTCTGTTATAACTTTAGTTTTCTGGTGTTTATGTTAGTGAAGTCTGGCTAGCAGATTTACAGTGGTGTGCTACCTGGAGGCTAGCTACAGCGCTATGGTTAGGCTAATATAAACACATTACAGGGAAGATGGAGGCTGAGGGTTAAACTGTTCTCAATAAAAGTTCAACAAATGTCAGGATGGAGGTACTGAAAGAGCGGAAACAAAGGAAACCATCCAGAAGGATCTTTTGAGTTTCTGAATTAAAGTAAAAATACATATGTACAGCTAAATGTAGTTTTTTTTTATAATCTGCATTTATTTGTTTAGGTATCATTAGAAAGCATTGCATAAATTTTCATTGTTATACAGATGATACCCAGCTTTATCTATCCATGAAGCCAGATGACACACATCAATTAGTTAAACTGCAGGAATGTCTTAAAGACATAAAGGCCTGGATGACCTCTAATTTCCTGCTTCTAAATTCAGATCAAACTGAAGTTCTTGTACTCGGCCCCACAAATCTTAGAAACATGGTGTCAAACCAGATACTTACTCTGGATGGCATTACTTTGGCCTCCAGTAACACTGTGAGAAATCTTGGAGTCATTTTTGACCAGGATATGTCCTTCAATGCACATATTAAACAGATATGTAGGACCGCTTTTTTACATCTGCGCAATATTTATAAAATTAGAAACATCCTTTCTCAGATTGACGCTGAAAAGTTAATCCATGCATTTATTACTTCTAGGCTGGACTACTGTAATTCATTATTATCAGGCTGTCCTAAAAGCTCCCTGAAAAGCCTTCAGCTGATCCAAAATGCTGCAGCTAGAGTACTGACAGGGACTAGAAAGAGAGAGCAGATTTCTCCCATATTGGCTTCTCTTCATTGGCTCCCTGTTAGATCCAGAATTGGATGGATCAGGTGACCCTGAACACTCCCTGAGCTATGCTGCTATAGGCCCGGGCTGCTGAGGGGTTCCCACGATGCTCTGAGTGTTTCTTTTTCTCTCTGTTTATACCCCACTCTACATTTAATCATTAGTTATTATTAATCTCTGGCTCTCTTCCACAGAGTGTCATCTGTCCTGTCTCTCTCCCCTCAGCCCCAACTGAGCCCCTCCCTGAGCTGGTTCTGCTGGAGGTTTCTTCCTGTTAAAATGAAGTTTTTCCTTCCCACTGTCTCCAAGTGCTTGTGTTTTCTTTCTCTTGCTGTAGGGTCTTTACCCTATGTTATAAAGCACCTTTAGGTAACTGTGTTTTGGTGCTACTTAAATAAAATTGAATTGAATTTTGTTGCTGAGAACTGAGAGTAGCGGACTGAAAATAGTTGGACTACAAAACAGATCACACTATATGGTAAAACTTATCTAAGAAACATACAGCATATCTGTGGCTGGGAGAGTGTTACTATTTTGTCACTTATGAGCATTTTTAATATGAAGATGGTGTTAGTACATCAGGGGCTAAATATGCTGAAAATAAAAATGAACCAAAATAATATATAGCACATAATCAACCTTTCAGACTGATTGTGTAACCAGATTGGCAATTTACATGGAAACTTTAAAAGCTAACAGACGGTTATAGTAATGGTAGCAGGTCTAATAATACTCTTGTAATAATTCATGGAGAAGTAGATGTATGGATGCAGAATTAAAACCATAAAACTCACGCAACGCTTCACTAAATCAGGGGAAATAATAGCAGCAGACGTTGCCAACTCCATTAATGCCGTCTCAGGATAACATAAATAACAGCGGACTGATAGCAGTGATTATTCAAACACCAAAAATCAAGCCTTCAAACCCTCCCAAGAGCGCCTGACCTACATGTGCTGTATTTTCTAGCCTCTGAGATGCTGATACTTGATACTAATTAAACTACATCATAATTGGTGCTGGGAAGACGGCGCTAGGATCAGTGCGACAGAATAAAAATGTCCATAGGAGGGCTGAGGGCTGGGTTTTAGATAATGCTGTGCTCAGGAATATTTTAACTGCGCACCTGTACACGTGATTACGTTTCAGATAAATAGCGGACGGTGCTCACAAAGTGCTCAAAGAGGGGAATCCGTTCTCAATATGTCAGTCCTACCTGCTGTGACGAGACCACGGACGGTATAAAAGGTGGATGTAGCTTCCAGGTCTGAAGCCAGTGTGGAAGTGCCTCAAACATGCAGTCTTTTTGATGAGCACCTGAGATTCTCCTGAGTTTATGGACTCGGTCACTGATTTTGGGTCACACTGAATATAAAAACAGGCTAATTTGTAAATCGTGGTTTTTCTATCTTTGAGAAAGGAGCTTTATCAGGGGTGTGCTCACTGAACTGTGCTGATTTCCTTTCCTAGTACTTGTAGCAGTGCCCTTAATGCTCGTAAAGCTGAGCGAGGCTACAGTTCTACTAGGTGTGGTTTTGAGGATATTCACCGGATCATCTGCCAAACTGTTTCAACTGGTAAAATTTCCTCATGTGCCAGTGATCTAATGTTAACGGACACCAGTGTCCTCTTTAGTATTGGGTGCTTACATTGGCGGCGGGGGGGGGGGGTGCAGAGTTACTATAAATGACCAATACTGACTTTAAATGTGTTATCGGTGCTTGTGACCGGATGTGCTTTATAACCTGCAGGAGCTGGAAAAAACCTGCATGCACCAAATGTCTAAGATGCTGCAATGTGACAGCAGAAGTCCTGCATGAGAGAATCCATTCATGCTGTAAGCATATCTAACTCATTAACTGTGTTTGTGCATACAGAGTGAATCTGTGCATGTTTAATGAGCCTGGTGCAGGGTAAACTGCCCTCTCTGCCCACCTGCAGGCTGGACAGCTACAGAGTCAGCAGCAGAGAGCAGGGTGCTGCTTCCTGGACTACAGACTCCGTCCTCCCGTCTGGGCTTCTGTATCTTAACGACCCGTCTCTTCAGCTCTGTCTGTGTCTGAGGTCAGCAGAAGATAGAGGACTCACAAATAGAAATAAGACTGATGACATCTGTGGAGTTTTCTCATAAATAACCCAAAAAAAAGTCCTGTTTACGTTCAGGATTACTCACCAAACTGCAGTGTATACATCCTTAATCCTTCTCCACACAATGTATACTAGCCATAGAGCTTATGGATAAGATGGATACAGGCGCGGTGACCTTTGTCCCTCTCTGTTTTGAAGCTTCACCATGAGCATTCTGACTGCAGCCCTGTTGGTGCTTCACTTCTTGACCCTGAAGGAGCCATATTTTTGAGCTGCCTTTGTTGGAACCCTGCCTTATATTCTAGTATGCAGATCAGGGGGAACTAAAAACGGACACGAGACCTTTATGCAAATGAACCGAGTCCCAATCAAATTCAGGGGATGCTTCATTATGCAGTGTGAACTTTGTGGAGTTGGCTGCTAAAAAAAAATGGTTCCAGCCTGCACACACCCAGACTCTCAGAGCTGACTGCTGAGGCTTTTAAGCTGGATCTGTAAGACTGAAATCTTATTCTTATTATCTCAAATGTAAAACAGCTGAAAAGGCCTGATAATCTGGCCGCACGGTGTCTTTAAGAGAAGCCAGTATTTGGTCTGTCGGTCGCTCCTCGGTGGCGTTTCATGTGATAATCCCACAGATGTTGAAGTGTGGAGCAAATCAGAAACTTCCATTTGTGTAGCAGCAGCTGGCTGTGGTGGTTGAAGGTGGCGCCGTCAGGAGGTGGCTGCTGCAGGTTCTCGGTTTCTGCTTTCTTCATGCTGCAGCTGCAAAGCAGCTCGTGGTGTTGCAGCATCCCCGAGAGATCCAGGCATTTGCTGCAGTGGCCATGTGCATTTTCAGCTTTCTCACAATGAAACAGGAAGTCTGTGAAGTTCTTTCCTCCTCCAGCGTTTTGTGCGTCCTCGGTCCGAGCACTGATCTGAGCCTCGTCTCCAGGCGGGGTTTGTACTGATGGTGGGGGTGGGAGGGGCTGAATGAAAAATATCAGCTGAGAACACGTGAAAAATCTGTTATCCTAGAGTCTTGAGCTTCACACTGTGTGGGCAGTGTTTCTGATATCAAAAGCAGTGATAAGCAGTCGGTCCTGTCCAAGCTCTCCAAATGTGTGGTCCTGCACCGTCAGCCTCCTGCAGTGACGCAGCAGATTTACAGGTGTTGAGCAGCATTGAAATGCTAATGCTAAATGTCATGTGTCAAAGTTCTGACTGATAGAATGGGCCTGATTGTGAACAGTATGAGTCTGATTGCACAGTAAACAGTCATGAGATCCCCCACCAGCAATTTCAGCTAGTCTAGCCCCACAGCGTCGCTCACCTTTTTTTAAAACCTGCAATTACCCTGTGAATAGTCTGTAATGGTGATCTATTCCATTTCATGAGTAATACTAAACTCAATTGCTCTTGATTTCCAGTGGTTTCGACTGATGTTGAAGGTCACGGATGACAATATCAGAGTTCTAAAAAGCAGACGTGAGCAATTGAACTATTTAATCATATCCACATGTCATAAGACGAGTGTCTCGGTGAGGGCCACGTCATTAATTTGGAGGATAAAAGCCATTCTTTGAGTTCTCTTTAGAAAAAGTACTTCTTTACAAAGAAAAGAAAACATCGATAAGGTCAGGAAAAGCTGAGGCGATGAGATCTGAGGAGTAAAAGCTGAAATAAATGAAATTATATTTTGTTCTGTGCATTTGTGAGATGATGCAGGGTTTGAATTTCCACTGGGAATCGAGGGGCATGCGCTTTTTTCCTGCTCTTTACTTTTACCGCAGGGTCGATTTTCTTACTGTGGCCTCAGATGATAGATGAGAGGAGTTGATAACAATAGCGGACTGAGTTGCCTTCAGTTATTGCTGTACACTGAAAGCAATAATGTTGGCAAACAGCAGCCAGTGGAGCAAAAACATTATATAGACTGTGCTGCCCTGGGTTTAGCCTCACAGGCTGCATACAGCTGTTGGTGTTTTGTTTTCCTTTGATTTTGAATACGGAGCATAGATTGTGTATAAAGATGGATGCAGTAATGTACGGGAACTACCGCTCACTTCTTTTGTTGCTTGTTTGAGTTGGTAACTAATGATCTGGGCCACCTGGGCAGCCAATCATAAAAAGGGGGAAAATTCAAGGAAACGGAGGAGGAGCTTCTCAGATATGATTACGAAGTTCTACTTTATGCCAACTCAGATCTTTTTCTAAATGTAAACAAGTATTTGGTCGGTAACACAGTGACTAAATCTTAAAATGATCATTTTAAAAAGAAAACTAAAAGTCAAATAAATGAGTGATGTTCACCAGCATCAGTCTCCTGGATGAAAGTCCTGGATTTGAGTCGAGCCTTCACTTCCACAGATGTGGATGTTGGTCAGTCACGGGTCACTTCCTCACAGCTCACTGGCTAAAAGACTTTAAGTTGCCGTCTGTATGAAGCTTACGTCTGTATTGCAACGTGGAACCTACGACATACAGTAGCCTCCACAGGTGCCTGACATCAGGTTGGTGTAGGGGTTCGGAGTCATGACGTCAGCACAACCACAGCGAGAATCAGACGAGAAACTCACACCAAACAAGGTCAAATTAAAAGAAAGAAAAAAAAAAACTCTACCTGCGCTCTGAGTTCGTCAAACAGATGTTTTAAAAGTGCGACGCAGTCCAAGTTCAGGATCCGGGAGAGCAACCGCCAATCACAGCTGTCAATCAACATCCCCTCAGCAGACAGAAAGCCTTCTTGAAGCTTCAAATCTCATTCACACACCAATCATCACACTTTCCGCAGCGCCCAAATTTAGAAACGCAGGCCGTCTGTGAAAAACCTTCATGAAAGAATTTGATGCCTGTTTAATCAGTGAGTTTGGAGCCAGCAGCTATTGGCTGTTGATGGGATTTCACCTCCAGGTCAAACATGAATCCGCTGTAGCTGTGGCTTTACGGAGACTAAAGGAAGGGCTGCTTCAGGCCACGGCTGCAGTGCAATTTTCTCAGGAAGGTTTTTAACTTCCTGAAGTGACCGTGAAGTATTTCCGTGGCAGCCAGAGTAGGAGCTGCTGGGATTCAACAGGACTAGAGAAAGGTGCTTCAGAGCTTCCTTTATTAGCTCCTCTAGCAGAGGATACACTGGAGCTTCCCTTATGAAAGAAGAGGAGACAACGCTGTCCCACAATGCAGCAGATCAGCAGTGTGTCCCATTTCATGCCACGACCTGCTGATGTGCTTTGAACCTTAATGCTGGACTATGTTTTATTCATATTTATATATTTTAAAAAGACTCTAAATAAAGATTATGAGCTCTTTTAAAATGACCAAAGTAAATTTAACTTTTACTGTAATTCAGTTTGCAGGCCAAGTGATGCATATATCTGTATCTGTATTTGTATTTGAAATTTGTCAAAGCTGGAATCTCGGAATTCTGGAAGCGTTGGAGCACACAAAGAGATCAGCATGTCTGAAATGAGCTGGGTGGTCCGTTTCAGGGCAGAGGTGCTCATTTCAAACAGTCTCACTCAAATGCTGTGAAATGGTGATCACGGTGCCTTACTTTAACACCTTCACACACCTGGGCAGTCGCCTCATGAAGCAGGTGTGCTTTAAAGTTAGTAACTTTCTAAAAGTTTGAAGAATTTTTGGACATCCATCCAATTCCAGTGTGGAAAAGGTGTTTCAGATGCTGTCAGGCAAGTCTAACGGTCACTTCGTTTGAAGCGCGCTGAGGTCTTCAATCTTCACTCGGGGCTAGTTTCCATTACCTGTCAGCTGGCCTATTGATTTGTTTCCGTCAGGTCACCAGTTCTATTAATCTACCATCCCGCCTCTTCTTTCCCGATTCTGAGAAACAAGATCCCAAACTGCTCGAGGAGCCCTGTCCTCACGTCGTCACGACTTAACAAGCCACAACGAGGCAGTTCCTCATTTGATGGCTGGCGCAACACCTTTGAGCAAACCTCACACCGGTAATAAGGTGCTCTTAACTGTCTGCAGCTCGACAGTGAATGGTACTTGCACAATATCCCGAGGGCCAGGACAGCTCTCTGGATGTGTTTGATAAAAGAGACAGCTAGGTGTGTGAGAGGATTTTGTTTTTGGCTCCTGTCTAGCACCTCTGCTAATCCCAGGACTCTAATGTTAGCAGAAGCTGCAGGGAAGGAGCAGCTAGGAGCCAAATGCTATTGCTCAGCGAGATTTTAAAATACAAGAAACAATAAAGATGTGATGGAAGCGTGGCACCCGGGCGTTGTCTGTCTTAGAGTCTGCCGTCAGTCACGTGACTGATCTCTTGTGGAATATGATCATAGAGTAAGACGCAAGATTGTCATTCTTAAAGTAAATACAGCCACAGTCAGATGCTCTGGTACTCAGAGTCGTATCTGAGCTGCAGCAAACACCAACAATGAGAGAATTAAAATGCATCACATAAATGAATTTACCCTCTGTCAGACCAATCAGCACCACTGTTCCTGTTCCCTTGTTAAAGCCTCTTTCCTCTTTTAACTCTTTCAGTTTTTCCCCCCTCTTCATTCTGCTTGGTTAGTAATCACAGAGAGCGCCGGGATGCTTTGTGTTTTTCTGGTTGCCAAGGGAACCTCATTGTCATCCCGAGTTGTTTGGTTTCCTCGCCAAAGGTCAATGACTTGTCTGATTGAATCACACTTTTCATGCAAATAGTCTTCTCTCGCCGGAGTTTCAGAAAAACTGTGAGGCAGATTTAGAATAAAACACACCCTGTCACATGAAAGTGACATGCATTCAGAGTCTGAACTGTTGATGGCCCCTCCCAAACACTGACATGTCTGATTGAGGGCAGCCGTCTATTAGGCAGCACAAGAAGAGTCATCGTTCCTCTATTTTTCTCACAATGGTTTGGGCCATACTGGAGACGAGACTGGGTCATTCTTCTGTGTCCGTCAGTAAGAAAAGTTACCCCTGCTCCTGCTTACCCAGTGTTCCCGTATTAGTGTAGTGCCACATGTTAGGAAGAGGCACACCTCTGTTTGCATCATTCTGCTGGAGACGGCCAGGTAGAACCTCGTTCCTGATGACATCACTGATATCATGAAAAACTGAAAGCATGGACTAGTTAGCCACCACAGACAGTGTAAAAGAAGGAAGTAGTCACCATGACGGCTCCACATTTTCAACCCTCAATGTCAGTATTCTGGGGTTTGTTTTTTTTAGACAAAGTGACCATATTTAGATGAAAGGGTGGAGTTCATCTATGAGCTCTATAGCTGCACCACTCAGACACAGATACCTGCTAATCAGTGCTCAGTAAATCCCTGAATTTTACTCAGTACTCTGGAGCTCCGCCTTCTTGGATGGTCCGTTAGTCCAATGAAGCCACAGCAGCCGTATGATTGGTCAGATAATTGCTTTAAAAATGCTCCAAAAGGCTCCAACAGCACAAAGACAGTCCAGAGGTCCAGTTCAGGGACTGAGCTGAGGTGAAGCTCGTACTCTGTAACTTCTCTCATTCACGAAAATATTTTTGATAAGCTGAAAGATTGACCTCTGACCCAGTAAACGGACTGGTTCTTATATAACTCTTTTCTGCCCTACTTGAGCACTCAAAGCGCTTTATTTAACACGCCTCATTCATCCATGCACTTTTCCTACACCTAGGAGCGTCCTGACATTCACACTCCAGTGAACACATCAGGAGCAACTTGGGGTTCAGCATG
>JAMQGT020005104.1:0-11151 GCA_024447675.2 Pterophyllum scalare
GTGTGTGTGTGTGTGTGTGTGTGTGTGTGTGTGTGTGTGTGTGTGTGTGTGTGTGTGTGTGTGTGTGTGGGAGCAAAGTGATCCTGAAAGAAAATTCTGAAAGAGCGTGTAGGTTGTAATTAATGGTTTTATTATGGTTGGGTTTTTTATGTTTTGGCCAGTATTAACTTATTAACACAGAAAAATTCATATAATCTAACTGCAGACTGCTGGCTTATTAGAGAAAAAGTGTTTATTATTAAAAACAAAACTCAGTCTCTCTACTTATGGCCTGGTGCTAGACTATAAGCCATTAGTTTGGGCTGAGAAAATATTAGGAGAACATGCCAAACTGTTTTAAAATAAGCTGTTGGTATGTTAATATGTAAGGGTGCAATTTTTGATGAGTGTTTGTTGCAAAATACATGTTGTGCATCTGTGCATGACTGACTCATTGTGTGTATGCATGTGTATTTGTGCGACAGCCATACCTCTGTTGGAGCAGATCACCCCCTGTTGGTTTTTGCAAAGCTCTCTGCTCTTCTTGCCCGATAGGTTACACTCTTCCTGAAACTGGCAGGCATCACCGAGCCAACCTTCATCACACTCACACACCCCACAGTCACAGTAGCCACGGTCTAAAGGGAAACACAATGTGCCATATGCTGTTTATCACTGTTAAAATCATGTACAAGACCAATATTTCTAAGATTTGTTTGTGTTATATACCTATAATTTAGGTAGACTACTATAAAATAAATTCCACTGTCATACAGCATGCTGGTTCCTGTCTCAATGAGACAGCCGGAACATTACCTTGTTTAGTGTTTAAAGGACCTACGCAGTCAGTCTGATGTCACTACTGTATTTCTCATCATTCTGATGGTCACAGTGAGCAATATGAAAAACAGGAGGAAACACATGATGCAAATGAGGGCTGTTGACAATTTATTATAAATGTTGCTCTCATTGCATTTAGCAGCAAGGGGCCTTGTATGTCACACTCAATCATTCGCCTGTATCGTTCATCATGTAAATGTGGTGTCCTTTTCAAGGGCTATCCATCAGTCATTAGTAACCCGCAAGTCCCCTGTCTCTCCACATTATCGATACATCTCAGGGGACACTTGGCAACAGGTTGGAGGAAGAGAAAAATATGTAACATGCACATCAAAGAGAACCACAGAGACAGCAGAATTTCAAGGAAAGACAAACTTTTATATAACTGTAACAAATTTGGACTATAATATCTATACTGTGACATTATGACATTCATTGTGTGCAAAAAGAAAGTGGCATAAAGCTTCATGAATCACAATTTCCCCCTATATTAGTCAATAAACTCTTGTAAAGCTGTGGGTAAACTTACTTTTTTGCTTTTTGTCTGGTTAACACTTCATCATTTTAATCCATGATGCTTACAAATATTGTCCAATGTGATTAATTTTGTATATTTCTGTTATTGATTGAGCAAATAATTATTTTGTGAATTATCTATAGTTTTACGAATGGTGTCACACCTGAAAAGATATGTTGTGTGACAAAGGTTTCCTTAAGCATTGATCCTGCGACACATGCATGGCAGCAATGATGCAACGACTTTCATTCTCCAAGTCACCGTGTTTTAGTCAAACAATGATCTTCATCCAAACAAGAAATTGGTTTTCGGACCTAAACCAGTGAGAATAAACCTACATGTGGATGGAAACAGAACACAAACTGCTGTCTCCAGGCTCCACAGTCCAGTGATGTATGCATCACACCTGCCTGCTTATACGCTGATTACAATAAGCATTAAACATCAATTACAAATTTATAATGGCCATCTGAATAATGCTTACCATTACACACACTGTTCTTTTGCAGTTTTACAGTAACAATTCAAATAATGCTCAACAAATCAAACATTAACCAATTAGTAAAAATATTTTGTGAACTGTCCAAAGTAACTCAGTTGTCACAATTCACAATCACAATTCATTAGTGATAGTTATTATAAAGTGTTATATCCAGTTATTAGTGATTCTTGAGTCCTTGTTGAATTTTAAAAAAATCTACTTCATTTCCATTTCACTAATTCATGCACATTTAGCACATATTCATGAAGAAATCTAAAATCTTATAATTGTGGACATGTGTTTTTGGATTTATCATGTCAGTTTTGCATATGGGGACTGGAACACAATAGTTATAAGCAGAGTATTAGCATTGAACACCTTCCAGCTTATTCTGTAGACTATTACAAAGTTAATGCCGCTAGAAGTCCTGTTAATCTACCCCGTGACAATCACTCTGACATATAAAATGTCCCTCGTTGGTAGGCCAAAATTTATGTGGGTGGCAGGTGCCTGGTCTGTCGACAGTTCTATCTTTTCTAGTGCTTCCTGAAGCAGATAATTCTCTGTGGTATGAGGGTGTCGAGGTAGGTCCTTCCTACGCACCACAGACAGGCACACGCATTCAGCCAATCAGGTCCTGACCAGTGCACGGAGACCCTGAAAAGAGTGGGTGCACCTCTTCCACCATCAGTGGCAGTAATAACAGGTGAGACAGTGCTGCCACAATGAACTGCTGGATGAGCACAGGACAGTGAGCTCATGCAGGAGGCCAATTTCAGATTTAGGGATTCAAACTGTTCATGCATATGATCAAAGTGGATTAGAGTATTTCAAGATCCATTAATAGAGAACAGATCTTTTAGACTCTAGACAATCTTGAGGGAATTCTGAGATTTCCATGAAGTTTCAGTTATTTGCAGAACTGTAATTTAAGGTGTATAATTTATGCTACAAATCTGGAAATTCCTGAGATTTCCTGGTTTCATTTTATTACACGCATGCTTTTTCTCCAAATGGCATCTCCCTACTTCCTCTGTTTATATAGTGTCCTCCATAAAATGATAGTGATTTCAGCAAGTAATTATTCCTCCTTGCTTTCTGCTCCCCGTGGGTGGTGGCGTAGCATGAAACGACAGCACGTCAGCTTGTGTTTAGCGGAAAAATTCTAGGAGACACCTGTCTCAGGTAATAACTCATTATATGCTCTCCGCAGAAGAAGGAACTGCTGCTTTCATCCTTTTGCAGTACCCCACCCTGATCACTCATTGTAAATATGGCCAACTTCATAATGCCTTTGTAAAAGAATCTTTGAAGACCCAATACAGGCAGGATCACAGCAAAGGAGAAAAACACTTGTTCTTAAGCATGAAGTCCTGGGAGCCTTAATGGGTCCCAATCAAAACTGACTTTTCTTCACTCAGGAAACTTGAATAGACTTAAGTGGCTTTTTCTCTCCTGCAGCCCACGCTGGAATGATTTAGGTGACTGACAACACAAGCACACTGGCCCGGCAAAGCTCAGAGATATCCTTAAAAAGCGAGAACACATCAAAATATGTACTAGAAAAAAATTCTGATGAACAATTTAATGGACTGTAAGGACTGCATTCCCACTGTGGCCCCTTGTTTTGTTTTGTTTTCTCCTTCTTTGGGAAATCAACAGAAATATTGTATTACACCTAATAACTGTTAGCTACACCTTGCTAAGACTGCTTTGGACCCCCTTTAACCTTCTGAACAAGTTGCAGGAAACATTCCCTTAGGGATTTTACTCTCTACTGACATGATAGCATCACACATGATTGCTGGACATTCTCCAGCAGCACAGTCATGTTGTTACTCTCCCATTCCACCACATCCCAAAAGTGCTCTGTTGGATTGAGTATACAATGACTGTACTATAGAGCCCATTAGACTACAGTGAACTCATTGGCAGCGTACTATAAACCAGTTTGAGATCATTTTTTTGACTTTGTGCATTGTCCTGCTTGAAAGAGTCATCAGAAGATGGCTACACTGTGGTCATAAAGGGATTGACATGGTCAGCACCAATGTTCAGATTAGCTGTAGCATTTATTTGGTACGGGTGGCTGTAGCTCAGGAGGTAGAGCAGGTCACCTACCAATCGGAAGGTTGGCGATTCGATTCTGGCTCCTTCGGGCTGCATGCCAAAGTATCCTTGGGCAAGATACTGAACCCCAAGTTGCTCTCCAAAGCAAGAACTGGAGTATGAATGTGTGTGAATGTTACAGAAAAGCACTTAGCTTAGTTACGCATGGAAGTGCTTGTATGAATGGGTGTGAATGGGTGAATGCAAACGTGTTGCATAAGTGCTTTGAGTACTCAATTAGAGTAGAAAAGCGCTATATAAGAACTAGTCCATTTACTAAGGGGACCAAAGTGTGCCAAGAAAATATCTTCCAAACCATCACACCACCAGCAGCCTGAACTGTTGATAGAACGCTTTCATGCTTTCATGTCATTTACACCAAATTCTCATCCTCCTATCTAAATGTCATAGCAGAAATTAAGATTCATCAGACCAGGCAACATTTTTCCAAGTGTCCAGTTTTGCTGAGCCCATGCGAACAGTAACCTCTGTTTTCTGTTCTTAGCTGACAGGACTAGCACCCAGTGTGGTCTTCTGCTGCTGTAACTGATCTGCTCTGCTTCAAGGTTCGATGTGAAGTCCGTTCAGAGATGCTCTGCTGTATACCTTGGTTGTAACAAGTGGTTATTTGACTTACTGTTGCCTTCCTATCAGCTCAAAGCAGTCTGGCCATTCTCATCTGACCTCTGATATCAGCAAGACATTTTCACCCAGAGAACTGCAGCTCAGTGAATATTTTCTCTTTTTCTGACGACTTCTCTGTAAACAGTAGCGATGGCTATGCAGAAAAATTCCAGCAGATGAGCAGTTTCTGAAATACTCAGACCAGCCTGTCTGGTGCCAACAACCATGCCTCACTCAAAATCGCTTTTCTTCCCCATTCTGAAGCTCAGTTTGAACTTCAGCAGGTGGTCTTGACCATGTCTGCTTGCCTAAATGCACTGTGTTGCTGTCAAATGACAGTGATCAGAGCCACTGAATAGGTGTATCTACTGAAGTGACGAGTGAGAGTAGATTTAAGTTGTAAAACTGTGAGGTTTTTTTTTTCACTCCAGCTTCAAATGGTAGGCAAATAACTGATATGATTGTTTTGTTGCAGGACTTAAGTAACTAATTATCATGATTCACTTATACAACTGCCTGTGATGTGCCTGTATTGGAAGACACATGCAGTAATGAGCTTATGTGATACTGACCGAGAAACTTTGTCTACAGGTGTGTGATTTGGAACCGTCCTTGCTAAACTGATACCATATGTGCTGCTGACATAAAAACTCCTTGGGTGGGATATTCTCTGACTCTGATAGGGGGCACAAGGGCTTGGTGCAGAGTGAAAGAACAGAAGCTTTTAAGGTCCAAAGCCTGAGAGACAGTGAGAGGAAGAAAGAAGAAGGGTGGGGAGCCAAAATGTGTTTTGACATTCAGTAGAGGAAACAAGCTTTTAATCTTGTGCTTACACCTCTCCCTTTGAAACAGGGTGAGAATGACACGCATATGATAAAGTCTGCCAGAGTCACAAAGTTACCAATTGATCAGACTGCAGATATATTTGGCTCTCTGCCTTGTCCACATTAGTGTCTGGTAGTTGTTGCCAGAGGTGTTTGAGTAATCATCATGTCTGCTGTTACAGTAAGTCCTGTTGAATGGTGGATATTTGATAAGGACAAATTTAAATGAAAGAGTCATTATGCTTTAATTAATATACAGTCGGAGCAGTGCTAATGTAAGGTCTATGCTATTTAAGATTTCAGCTTCTTCGTCTTTTGACTGCTCCCTTTAGAGGTTGCCACATCAGATCATCTGCCTCCATCTCACCCTATCCCTAGCATGTCCACCTTCATTTCATCCATGAACGTCCACTGAGGTCTTCCTGATCCTTCCTCTGCACATGTTGCAACCATTGTCCACCCTACGTGTTTGACAAAGCAAGGAAAAAAATTAATAAATTAGAAAACTGAAGAGGAATTTGCATCTATTGGTTGTTCTAGTTCTCAGTTCTAGACTGTTTACTGTGCTTAAGTATCACTTCATTAAAGAAGTTCATGTCTTAATTATATGTCCCTTTATGTGTTATAATTTCTTCTGCAAAGTTATAAAGCCCAAAGTGAAAAGTTCTTCTGTTCCACAGAAAACACTCCTCCTAACAGAAAAGCCTTGTTGGAAGTCCAGGTTTTTCTTACATTATACAGCTGTCACAGTTTAACACTTGTGCACATCTACCAGCAAATTTGTCACACCTTAAAACAAAGAATGAGCAGCTGTCTCTCAATTTGCCATTATCTCCTCGCTACAGCCTCTTCATTTCACACTAAAAATTCTCATGACCAGAGCATGCCAAATGCTTTATTTTGCTCTATCCAAGGAACTGAACAACTAGTGGATTACGTTTATTTTTAATGGCAATGTCCCTATGAACCGCTTCATGGATCACAACTTTATCATAGTGAAGGGGTTTGCAATCCAACATGATGACAGGAACTATGTCATCAGGTAGGGCTTATCAAGGCAAAGTGATCCTGGATGAGGGGCCAAATTTAGAGCAATCCAGAAAAAAACTGCAAAGGAGAAAGCGAAGAAATAGAGTTGCCGAGGACCTTGTGCCATTGTGCGCGCTGGACTTCGGGGCTTCAGTTTCAGGGGTGGGGGATGGAGGGTTTCCACTTTGGCGGCCTCAGGATGACATCTGTGCCTTTCTCCAGTGTGCACTAGGCTGGTTTACAGCTCAGTGTGAAGTGGCTGGGAATCAGAATGTGCACCTCCAAGTCTTAGACCATGATCCTCAGCCGGAAAAGGGTGGCATTCTCACTCTGGGTCAGGGATGATTTGCCACTTAAGTGAGGAGTTTAAATATCTCAGGGTCTTTTTCACAAGTGAGGTCAGAGTGGAGCGGAGGATTGACAGACAGATTGTTGCAGCGTCTGCAGTGATGTGGACATTGTGTCAGTCTGTTGTGGCAAAAAGGAAAACTAATTGTGAAAGCAAAGCTGTTGATTGTTGTTGACTGATCTACAGTTTCACCCACAAGCTATGGGTAGTGACCAAAAGAATGAGATCGCGGATACAAGTGATGGAAATGAGCTTCCTCCGAATGGTGGCTGTGCTCTCCCTCAGAAATAGGGTGAGGAGGTTGGTCATTTGGGAGGGGCTCAGAGTAGACCTACTGCTCTGCCACATCAAAAGGAGCCAGATGAGGTGGTTTGGGCATCTGACTAGGACGCTTTCTGGACACCTCCTAGGTGTGAGGTGTTTCAGGCATGTCCTATTGGGAAGACCCCAGGGCAGACCAAACTACTAAAAATGTTTATAAGACTTAATGCTGAAATCAAATTCAAACTCTAACTCCATGTCTGTACTGCTCAGATCAGTACAGACATGGAGAAAGACACAGAGACAGAGAGAGAGAGAGCTAGGGACAGAGAGTTTTCACATGAGTCATCAACAGAGGGGGAAAAAGAAAGAAGAATATGAAAAAGATTATGGAAACTCTGCCACGTTGACCTTTGTTTCTTATAACAAGAGCATTATTAGATAACCTGGAAGTGAACACAAAAGCTTGAACCAGCCAAAACATGGTTAGCACTTCTGGAACTTATCAGAGGTTATGTTTTCAGTGTACTGCAGCTTTTTTTTTTTTTTTAAATGTGGCCATGGAGTCAGAACAGTGAAAATTTAAGCACAGTCAAAAAACAAACAGCTGAGTGAAATAACACGTTTTTGAACAGTTGGTGAACAGATGTTATTCCAGATCATCATCCTTGCTTTACTATAAAATAGGACTGGATGTGTGTGAGAGGAGAAACACTTGACAGCATCAATGTTTTATGGGGCATGAAGCTAAAAATTCAACAGTTATTCAGAAAAAGCGCCAATGTGACCAGATTTCTTTTTTTGCCTGTTAAAAATAACAGCTGCTATATTTTGATAGAATGGATGATATTTGCGCATAGGATAACATTCAATATACCATAGTAATATGCAACAGGACTGATAATTTTCTTTCCTGGCTTAAGCGACACGGCATACTATCCATTTGGCTTATTTACATCACACTGCAAAAAATGAACCTTTACTCTAACAATTAAAAACCTCAATAGTTTTTGCTGTCTACAATCAAAAAATCTTGCATCTTGCACACACTACAATCCTGACATGGAAGTAGTTGGTTTCACAAGTATAATTTAGCAGTGGTAACTTTCATCTAAAAGCTTGAGATCCTGAATTGCCATGACTTAAAAGCATGCACGCTTTTTGAATCTTTACTGAAGTTTTACATTCAGTGACAGTGGCAATTTTATAACCTGCCTATTGTATTTGCACAGCAAAAAGGGGCCCGAACGTAGTTCTCATATTCAGATGAAGCCGGTAGCAAAAATCCAGCAGGGACCCAGCGGGTCAAAAAAAAAAAGTGCATTTATGCATTTGAGGGTAATAAGGGAAGTGGTAACAAGATGGTATTAAGACATGGCTGAACACAAGGAATCAACAAACGGGAAGTAAAACTCAAGACAAGACATGGCAGGAAATGACTAACAAAATAAAGCAGGAAATACAAAAACAAAACTTAAGCTGCATCCACAATGGGAGAGACTCACAGCAACATGCTGACCAGACACCACAGAAGGTGAATTGCATTTGGTGACTTCAGTGAAATAACCAGTGGTGTCGTGACATGAGAGTGGGAAGGCTAAGAATACACAGAGGCCAAATACTAATAACAAACTCAGCACACACTAACAGAAACTGGGCTTCAAAGGTAACAAATAAATCTCTACCTTGAATCAAAACTAGAAGCATAGACAACGAATCAAGAATCTACAAAACCTCAAACCCCTGGGTTCAAAGCTCAGAATCATGACACAGTCTTTATCTTGGGAGCTTGGCTCTAGTTGCTTTTCTAGGGTGAAAAATTGAATATTTAAGAATAATTATACCTTTATACTGGCCATAAAGTGCTACTGAGTTCAGTGAGTTCACTGCCCTCTATGTAAAATTAACTAGGACATTTTTAGTTTGTGAGTATAACTAGTGCTTCTTCAATAATGCTTTCATTCCAGTATGCATTGGGTGAAAACAGCCTTGACAGTTTATAGTATATTATGAATAGGCCACACAGACAGGCACATTATATGTAAATATGGAGCTTCATGTTTAGTTGACTTATATGTCAATACAACAAATAATACAACAAAGCGTCATGAAAACTCCCTCCAAAAGTGATTGGGATCTCATTTCAAATAAGGCTACAAAAAATAAACACGATATTATAACACCTAGGTATGTGATAACAAGTCAGCGTGCAATATTTCAGCCTAAAATTTAAATAAATCACTATCATGCCTAAATGTGTCCCCATTCCCACCTTCTTTATCCAGCTTGACTTGTTGCTCTGATTAAGAGGAACTGAATCAGGTCCAAGCTAAAATAACATCTCAGTGCCAGCAAAGCTCATGGTTTTGGTAAAGAAAATACACACACACTTTATCCCTTTGGGACAAAAAAATCTATTTGGATCTTATCAATGGGTGGCTGTGAAAAGCAGAGATAACGGAGCTGCAGCTAGAACTTGGTGGCCAATCTTAGACAGGAGACCATGCAAGCTGGATGGGCCATTGCATGTGGAGAGGTTAGGTGGGTGTTTTGAGGGGAATCTTCTTCTAGGTGTGCTTTAAATGTCCTCCCCACATGGGCAAATGATTTGTGTGAGCATATGGCTAGGCTTGTGTATTATGTGTAGATGAGCGTTACACCATGAGACTGAACCTGATGCTCTCTGTGTGCGTGTGCGTGTGTGTGTGTGTGTGTGTGTGTGTGTGTCTTCTCTTGATGCGTTTAGGTTCCATTGGCAGTCTGTGTACTAGTGAGTGAAACCCCATTATCAGACTGAAGCAGGACCCTGCTCCAGACTGC
This sequence comes from Pterophyllum scalare, assembly GCA_024447675.2. NCBI lineage: Eukaryota > Metazoa > Chordata > Actinopteri > Cichliformes > Cichlidae > Pterophyllum > Pterophyllum scalare. Next base: position 9,834 of record JAMQGT020005104.1, read on the forward strand.
TGAACCATAATGAGCTCCTCACAGCAGCCAACTTGTCTACACAAATAAATCACTCTACCCCTCAGACACAGACAGAGACACACACACACGCACACACACACGCGCGCGCGCGCGCACACACACACACACACACACACACACACACACACACACACACACAGATATATATCTCTTTTAGAACTGGTCTACATGCACACGTATCTCCATTAAACCTTGACATTCATAGAACAGTGGCCAAAGAGGAAAATGTACAGAAAAGATGAGAACTATTCTTCCCTGCATTGCCAGAGAGGAGCCAACATTTCTCATACACTCCATGATAAATGCATAGTAAGGCTTGGCAACAGGTTGCAATCAGTCTTCCTTTACACAAACTTGTACTCTAAAAAGTTTGCCTGTATGTTTGGCACATTTATTTACAACTAATGCAGGCAAGTACATTAGGTCTGCGATATATTCTGCAGTTGTGGGAATCAAATCAACTTGGTTTTGTTGAAACTGGGTGTTATAAGGCTACGTTAATACATTTTTGAACACTTTGGCAGGGTACAACACTACTTTAAACGCAACACAGGTTTAATAGAAATATGTTGTAAGAAAATGCTGCCCTGCATCTGGACACAACACTGATCTGAGCAGTGAAGTAAGTACCCCAAAACAGTTAACAGGAACAATCTATTATTACATGTATTTAATTCATTGTTGCCATTGATTGTAGAAGCTGTAATGATCACACCATTAAAAAAAATCAAAAAACAAAAACAGTAACACTGATCACTGTAATCATGATGGAGAGATGGCATTTATTGCAGGGATGTTACATCAGACTAGATCAGTTTTAGTTATGTTTAGCTAATAAGCAACTATGTAAAATCATACCAGTTTTCTATTTTCTGATAAATTAGCTTATGTAATGACTTAAACCTGCTCATTAGGTTTTATGACTTAAACTAACCACCAACCATGATTCAGCTTGTTCTTGAGTGTGGGTGCACTCTGAGGTGTTCTTTTCTATGAACTTATAAAATTTCAAGCAGCAGGGTAAGTTCAAAGCTGCTCCTTTCAACAAAAGCTAATGCCTTGGTAATGTCTGAGAACCAACCAGCTGCCTATTACCAGCAAAACCCTTTGAAATGCTGCCAAGACAATGTGGACTCTCAATTACACAATACTGCACCCTTCTGACTCTGAAATACAGGTGAAAGAAAAATACCCTAAAACCATTCCAAGTCTGAATACTGAATTCTCAAATTCATATTGAATGAATATTAATGCTTGTTAAAGCAATACGTAACTGAACGAAGTAAATAGGACATAA